>JACCEG010000601.1:0-61724 GCA_014065205.1 Tuber brumale | reverse complement strand
CTTTCGGCCCATAGTTAGGAAGCCTAACTTCGAAGCCTACTATCTCAATGCGCCTTCGACGGATTTCCTCCGTTCCACTTCCCAGATGTCGCCAAAGGTCCCCTCTCATATATCCTGCGAACAGCATGCGGTCGGACGGACGGCGGCGACGTATATGGTGTTATGAAGTGGGCTTCATTGATGTGACATTTTAGTTATGGGACGCAACTCTCGAAATCTCGCTAATGACGTGCGGGCCCCATAAGGGGGCCGGAGGGGGGGTGTTGGCACTCCGGTAAATTGAGGGTCTGTGCGCAGTTACCCTACCGTGGGTCTGTGCACATGTCTCGGATTTCCATATGCCTAACAATACACTGGACAAGAGGCCCTCCCATAGGTCCAAGCCCTAGTGGACCCCCAACCTTACGGCGTAGAGAGCTGCCTTTCACTAAGTGGTTCGGTCCTTGTGGAGTGACCCCCTCCCGTCGTCTAAGTAGCAGTGCAAGGACGCGTGCTCTTTATACTTCAAGGCCATAAAAAAGGCCCAGACCGAATATTGGAACAATTTCCTCAAGACAGCCACCTCACAGATGTTGTGGACCGCGAAGCGCTATGCATTTGGGAGGCCCCCAGGTAGGTTCCCGCAGATACCCAGGGCTGACAACACTATGGATATAAATAAAGCCCTTCTCTCTCACTTCTTTCCAGAAAGACAGTCCTCTCGCCCACCGGCCATCCTACGGGAGTCCAGGGATGTTCCACCGCTGTTGGCAGAGGAAATAACAATTGCCCTCCAGAACTCCTCCTCATCCTCCGCCCCCGGTCCAGACCAGATCCCCTACTCTGTCTGGAAAAGGGTCTACTCCTTGAACCCCAACATCATAACATCCATCCTCGGCCCCCTCATCCAGTATGGGCACTACCCTCCCTCCCTGAACAGGGCCAATGGCATTGTGCTTGACAAGCAAGGAAAGCCCTCCTACAACACGGCTGCCTCATTCAGAATCATAGTCCTCGAGGAGACGGTCTCCAAGATCCTTGCGAGGGTCATAGCGACCCGCCTCTCCACTCTCGCCCGCTTCCTGGGCCTCCTGTCCCCCCACCAAACTGGTTCTCTCCCCTGTCTGAGCAGCTTTGACGTGGCTGCAACCCTCTCCCATGAGGTTCAGCTTTTTATACACCTTAAGCTCAAGGTCTCGACGCTTTTCCTAGACATCAAGGGTGGATTTGACAATGTCTCGGCCCCCTTACTATGTGACAAGCTTGCCACTAAGGCAGTCAACCCTTACATGGTCTCGTGGATAAGATCCTTCCTCCATGGACGCCCCTGCTGCCTGGTCTTCCAGGGGCCCCCCAGGCCTTCTCCCCGGTCTTGGGCGGTACGCCCCAAGGCTCACCAATCTCCCCTCTTCTGTTCGTCATTTATGTGTCATCCCTTCACTTCTCGGTTCCTCGGGGCCTCATCCTCTCCTATGTGGACGACTTCGCGGTCACAGTCGCCTCCAGCTCGTATCGCCGGATTGTCCCGCGTTTGCAGGGTATGGCTCGGATGCTTCGGGTGAGAGCTGGCAGGCTAGGTGTGTCCTTCTTAGTCCCGATGACAGAGCTCATATATTGGACAACCCCCGCCCAAAAAGTTCCTCTCCCCCCCATCCCGATCCTCATGGACGGGCACCTCTTTTATCCCTCCAAACTGATATGATGGCTTGGATACTAGTTCAAGCCCATGACTACTTCGTGCACCAAAGGCACCACCCCACACTTCTCCAGGAGACTCGCTTTGGCCCTGGGGGCCTTTGCGATGAGTAAAAGACTGTCCAGGCCCGGTAAAGGCCTCCCCCCCTTCCGCTGCCATCGTCTGGCTTCCTTCCTCATCTCCCCGATCCTCCTCTATAGAGCAGACCACTTCTCCCCAAGTCTCACCCTCCTGGATACAATGTCCGTCTTTTGGAGATCTGTCTAGCGGTAGGTGACGAACTGTTTTTCATCAACTCCGGTAGGTATCTAGGCATGTGAATCGGCTCTCCCCCCCCTCCCACTTCTAGTCCTCCACCAGCAGAGACTAGCCGCTGTCCGCCTGGTGTGCCTCCTCCGCGAAGTCAACTTGGGGACTGCCAGACTCCACCCGTCCTTCCCCACCTCCTCCCCCTTCCAGGCACCGGAGGACCACCGTCACCCTACTAGAAGCCTGACGTCTCTCTACGCCGTGCTTCTTTAGAAAACCCCATCCCCCTGTCCCCCTATACGCAAGCACGTCTCGCTAGACGCAATGGCTCACAGCGCCCTTCAGTTCATCGACGTCTTGGGCCCAGTCCCGGTGGCCTCACCCGCCCCTCTTCCTCCTGAATAGCTTCCCTAGAGAGAGGGAGTTCTGTCCTACCAGTCGATCAAGTTACGCCTGAGAAACGCACTCACCAGGGACTGGGCCTCCCAGTTCCCCTCCCCCCCTTACTACCCTTATACCGGGTCCCTCTCACCTCACCCTTTTATGGGCTTGAGGAGGTTTACTGTTGGTAGGATCCACCAGATGTGGTCAGGCAAGAGCTACCTCGCCACCCACCCCTCCTGGTTCACTGAGGACCCCTCCGCCCTCTGCCCCCACTGCGAGGAGGATGAGGAGGACTTCGCTCATGGCATCCCATACTGCGAGTCCCGCAAGAAACCTCATAAGTGCCACTTCTGGGGGCTCACTAGCATTGGCGGGGACAGCCCTCTTTGGACCAGCAAGGACTCCCTCCACTCCCTGGTGAGGTACCTTAACGTTACCGCTACTAGGTTCCCCCCTGGCATGCCGCCTGCAGGCTGGGACCTCCCTCCAGAGCCTGCTCCCCGTGACACGGGGCTCACGATTCATGGCTTCAAGCCCTAAGGTGTGGCGCCTGTCTCCCGTTTTGACCCGCCCGGCGATTACTACTATCTGACTTGCCGGTTGGACTTATTTTTCGTCATGATTTTCGTACTTTGTTGGTTTAGTTCCTTGGGATTTCATGTCGGCTATCGGACACCACTAGGAGGATTTTATGTCTTTGGTGCGAGTTTTTCTTTTGTGCTTGCGAGTTTGAGATTGAGGTTTTGTTTATGCCATAGCTAGCGCTGCATGCAAGTTCTTGTACCGTATACAATGAATTCATGATGATTCAAAAAAAAAAAGAAAAAAAAAAACAAAAAAAAGACTGCGTAAATAGGCTCTTCACGCTTCGTTCTAAGTTATTTCCTTACTTATTACTTTATGCTTTTACGAATATAAAACCTTTATGCTCTTTACTAATACCTACCTACGAGATAAGGGCTCTTCTATAAGAGTCGAGTTGAAGAAAGAGTACGATAGGGGATAAGGATCCGAGACACGAGTGTCTCTTCCACCTTATCATAGATATAGGTCTAAGAACTATCGTCGCGAGAGAACAAGAAAAGTATCGTGTACCCATTGCTAAGAACTAACACTGGTCAGGGATCGTAACAGAACATTCATCTTAGGGCCAGCTTTTGTGGCATCTGTACCTATAACCGATGTTTGTACTAAGAGTCTTCCTTCTGTAATGATCTGAGTTTCACCGTATTTGTTCTAGTTCTAATACATCCGATTCGGCAAACCATTACATCTTAAGCAACTGATTCATTATACTTAAATGTATCTGCTATTCCTTCAACCTATCCCCTACAGTTCTTACAAGCTTTTATTGTAAAGACTCAACTGGTGGCATCTTCTACCTGGGACACTGGGTATTCGTAATGCCACTATCCAAAAGGGATTATCTATCCATAATGACCTACTTTAGCCACATCATATGACACTATAGATATGTGTCCATTTTTTTCCAATTTCCATTTTTGTGGAGAGGGTGTAACAATTCCCTTCGATAGCTGCTGATAAACTATGAAGGCCTCACATATCAACTGCATCATCGTATTAAACTATAGAAATGCGCAGCTCTTCAACTAGAGTATTATTCATACGGAATATGTTGGATCCTGAGTCTAATAAGACTTTAACTTTCTATTACTTATTGTTTATATAGAGGGAAGTGATCTCCTCTACACAGTTGTAATGTTTGGGCTTTGGAGCATCTAATTCCATACGATTAGTGTGGATTAAGCCCTGTTTGGCCGGAACGTAAGCTGGGTCGACCGTTCAGTTTCAAAATGGTTGTGTGAGGAGGAATGGTTGCCACCCATTTGGGAACAGTTGTACTGATGAATAGTGTTTGGATGTACTGACCATTCGTTGCAACTGTTCCTTGCAATAAGAAAGTTATCTCCCTAACTACAATAACAGAACTTTCTCTATTGACTGGTATAAATAAAGGTATGAACAGGAAGTTTGGAGATGAAAAAATGGCTATGAACTGCAGCACCAATGGCTATCAGCCTGCGTCTTTGAATGATAGCATCCTGGAATTTCTTCCAATCAGTATTTGTAGCTATGGTGTTATTGGTTTGTTGTTTTCTAAGTTTTGGCCAAGATATTATTTCCTATATTAGGTTGAATTAAGGTATTATGTAATTTTATCACTATATACATAGAGGTTATTTCTATATTATTTTTTTAATTGTCAAGCAACTCTGTATTGCAATGGTTAGTGTAACTATTTCCGAACAGAACGGTTGCTATCTTCCAGGTTTGGCAAACACCTGTTCGGTCCTTCTATTTCGAAATAGTGGGTGGATAGTCATTTGTATGAGAGAACGGAACGGAATGGTCATATTCAAACAGGTCATTAGCTTTTCTTGGTTCTTGCACTTAGGCATCATTTTTTTAGGGGGTAGAGGTAACAAGGTCTTTGTTACTACACCCATATAGTTTTGACCATTAAGGTCTCCTCTAACGAACTATTAAGTATTAGCTCTAACAATCTGGGTCTATAAACTAAGTGGCATTTCGTTAATATATTATTGTGCATGACCAGTTCACAGGTTGAATACATTCTCCTGATATGCCACACCTAGATTCAAAGCTGATCTTTGTATAGGTTTTAGCCATTTTACTCTCCTAGTGCCGGGCTCCTCCTTTCACCAATTCTGGTCCTTAGAGTCTTGATTCATCTGTCTAGCTACCTCAAAAGGGCCCTGCGCACTATGGGAGTACATCCTTACCTGAGACTGTGGCCACAATATAAAAACAGTCTACATGTATAATACGATGCGAACTCGTAGGATCAGTGGACTGGCCCATGTTAGTTGTCATCTTGCCAATATTTTGTTTAGGTAGAACTTACATTGCTATGTCTTAACCTCTCTGGAGTAGTAACTTGCTTACATATAAGTAGTAGGTGTCCACTATCTGAATCAAGGGACTTCATACTATTGGCTTTCAGGTCATATAGGTATAATAACTATCCTCTCTTTAAGTTAATACTCTCCATATATTGATTTCTTGTATTTGAGCTCTCAAGTCTCCTGTGAGGTCTCTTCACTTGGAGTCTACTTGCTTTAAACTTGACAGGATGGACCAACTTCATGCCACTTAGATTATTTTGAGTTTCAACTTCTGTAGTTGCATACAGATTATCCAATTTCTGCCATAGTCGGTACCTAATACATCCCAGCTAATGTGAATTCCTATTTCAATTCCAGTTCCTTAAAGCCACTGACTACTCAAACACCATCACTGTTGGTGCCTATGCACTGACCTAAGTCAGTTCTTTATCATCAGCCAGTTCCCAGATCTTCTTACTAGTACTGGTTTCTGAATAGTCAAAACTCTGTATATTAGCTGTGGCTTTATGATAGCTGATCTTATATGCTGAATTCCCATTTTTGACGGTCTTGAACTTCCAGTTGCCACCAATATATAAATATCTCCCCAACACCTTTGATAAGTGTAATCTTTCTTTTCACAATGTGTGCAATTCTTATCCTGTCTTCGAGTATCAACAACACTTTGCAGGATGCCTAAATGAGTCTAGTCAAAGTTGATGTGTGTTATTTTTACCATGCCTCTTAATTTTTTCTTTGGCCCTTCTGGCTTATCTTTCCACTTTTATTTACTTGGTAGGACTCCACCTCCCTAGAGGTAAGGTTTATTAGTCCTTTGTATCTTTTGATTAGAGTACTGTTGGTTTTCTCTTTTGACCTTATGGACTCTCTTCAATCTTAATAGTTGGTCTCTTGCAAGCTTTTTCCTTGCAAGCAGGCCTTCTGAGCGACCAATCATCTGCAATGTTTCTTTCCATTCTTGATCCGTGTTATAGTTTATAGCCAGCAACTTGCAGATAATTTGTTCTGGGAGTTTGTTTTCCACTTCCTCCTTTGAGGACTCTCCCATCATTCATACTCTAATATCGAGGTTGTACATAAATGTCAGAAATAGCTTAATGTTGCTTTTGTCCTTGACCAACTTCATATCCTGCAGTGCTTGTCTCTCCGCTTCGACCGTGATGAAATGCTTGATTATATCATATTCCAATCTTGTCCATGTAGCTATCTTCACTTATTACATTTCTTTCTAAAGTCTATCCATAAGCTTCCTGTACCAGATAGTATGAGGAAGAATTATGTCTCTATTTATATGATTGAGTATGTAAATGACTTATTCCTAAACATCTGTCCATATCCATAGATTTCTTTCAAAATATTCTGTAAACTTAATAATTAAGACATATTTGTCCTCAGTTGACTTGGCCTTAAAGAATCAGAGTGGTTCTTATAGTCCCTTGATGTTTCACACCATTGCATTAGCAAGTGTTTCTGCCATACCAGACTGATCTCGTAGTTGTCTCCATTGGCCATGGTTGAGACTTTCTCTCCTTCTTGGTCTTTCCTCATCGCCATCATCCTCATCATCATCTCGATCGTCTAGATCACTCACTTGTACCTCTGTAAGGTTGTATCAGCAGCCTCTTTGCCATTCCCCTTATCTCTTTCTGTTGGCAGAAAATAATAGTCCTCATCATCTTCTTTCTCAGAAACTGAATGTAATTGGGCTAGGATAGGGGAAGGATCTTTTGATTTCTTTGTTACCTCTTCTACTTCATTGATGGCTTTTACTACTGTCTGAATAGAATCAGAGGTGGTATCAGCCATCCTGGCTTGATTTTTTTGCGGAGTTTATATATTCTTTCGTTGATACTTTATTGCTTTATGGATGTCCAACAATGAGATGTTGAAATCGTTGTCTCATATTATAGTCTAATCTTGGAAAATATTGAACTTGCTACAGAGTTCGGATTCCAGTTTTTCCAGCATTTTGTCCTTGGCTAAGGCCCCTTATCTTTGCTAATCCAAGGTACTATATAACTGAGTTGTTAAAGTTTCATGAACCTGTGGGTACCGGTCTTGTTCTGCATACTTGACTTCTACTTTCCGCATTAGTGCTTCCTCTATATTTTTTACCTCAGGCTCCACAGTAGTTAGCTGCATCAGTAAGAATACTATTTCATTATCATAGAGGTCCTGTCTTACTTCCAACTGGCATTGTACTTCCATTACACATAGTACATTTTCCTAGGTAGCACTCATACACTTACAAAATGCAGTACAAACAAGTGACATCCACCACCTAACCAAGAGGTGCCTAAAGGCACAGTAATCTGAACTCAGCGATTCCTGAATGGTAAAGCTAGAGGGGGGGCACTAATGTCCTGGTCACTATAGGAGTAAAGACTGAAATTTGGAGGAGTTGAGCCATCTCTGCTGTAGATGCCCATGTGTAGCAGGTGAACTTGGAACCCGCAACCATTCTGGAATTGAGAGTGGCAGGAGTACGATGCTAGCCATGGAGGAGAAAGGAAGGAGGCAGTAAGGTGCCAGTTAGGTGATAGAGGGGTGTCAGCCAGTAGAGAGAAGTAGTAAGGTACCAGCCAGGCATATAGAGGTTGTAGTAGGGTAACAACTAGAGGGAGTATAGAGTCCTAAGCCATAGGTGAAAGAAGAGAGGAACACCACATAGTGGTAGTGGAGGAGGCTATAACGTTCCAGCCAATTCATACAGAGGAAAGTGGGGTAGAAAGGTTAGACTCCAGTTGCCAGAGCTATTGGTAATTGTGTTCATATCTTGCTAAATTGCCTCCTGTTTAATACCTCCAGCTATTTTACTACATCTCTGATATAGTCACTAGTTCTACGAGAGATAGTGTCACTTAGTGGATGGGATACCACGAGCTGGCAAGAGGAGTAGTGGAGTGTGGTGATATTGACTGTGGCCTGTTGTGGAGAGTCTCCTACCCCCTAGGTGGGAAAATAACAATCAATCGCAATCGCATACCACAAACGGTCTTCCCTAGCCTCTACTAAGAGGAAAATAGTGGACTCGACTATGGCAAATATTGAGCTAGGTGCCTAACAAGATCAGGGAAAAGTGGAGCAGTGACAACCTGAGATCCCACTGAGAAGTATAGAGATATCACAAGATAACCTTGTAGTAGAGAAAATAGTATGAATGATGTCCAAAGGCAAAGGAGGATAAAGGTTAATACCCTGCACCCTCCCTTGAGGGAAAAGTGGTAATATTCTCTCAATATTAAGTTGTTCCCAATTAGGAAATAAATTTCAATGACTGGAGGTGTAGAGGAGAGGGAGAAAGCCAAACAGATATCCTCAACTGAGTTGGCTGCGTAGCCTATTCTATCACTTCAGTCTCAGTGACTATCATTGTAGTACTCTGTTCAGTCATGAAGTGATCAGTTTCATGCCAGGCTACCTAGTGCCAATTGCAAGTCTAAGCCCAACATGTCAACCTCTTGTAAGTCTTCGACTTATCTAGGTTTTCCTTTCTACTCATAATTCTTCCTGGTCAGCCTAACCCTGCAGAGGAGTCTTATTACAAGGACCAACCAATCTAGAGCTGATCTCAAAAGTCAATCAGTAGATTTGGTATATTCTCAATAGTATCGGCCACTGTGACATCCACTTAGAGTATTTCGCCAAAAATGTCCTATAATATTAAGCCCATAATTCGGAAGCCTAACCTTGAAGTCTATTTTTTCAATACGACTTAGACACACCTCTTCCGTTCTACTTTTCAGATGTTACCAAATATCACCTCTTATATATCTTGTGAACAGCATGCTATTTGACTAATGGGAGTTTCGTATATAGTGTTCTGAATGGGGCTGCCTTGATATGATCTCATAGTTGCAAGACCCAACTACTGAAATCTTATGAATAATATACGGGCCCCATAAGGGGGCCAGAGGAAACTGTTAGTTCTCCAGAAAATCAAGGATCTGTGCGCACTTACCCTACCATAGATTTGTGCACAGCTCATAGATTTCTATATGCATAATATTTACTCAAGATGGTTCACTGGATGGCTGGTCCCTGATTCTTCGTATTTGGAACCAATAGGAACTGCACATGACAGTCCTTGAACATGATAGTTTCTTAAAGAACTTATTCTGACCATTTCTGTTCTTTAAGTACTAATCCTATAACCTCTATTAAATTTCTAGAAGTGTATTTTCCCTGACGCTGCCTACCCCTCCCGACACTATTCTGCATTTTTAAGCAATATTTAATCAAATTCTGTGTATCCATAAGCTGACTATGCTACAATACCAGCAACAATCTTTTATTAATATGGAAAGAACCTGTCTGTCCGAGCAGCATAGAGGGAAACCAAGTGAGGTCTGCAGTGGATTTGTCTGGAAATCTAACTCAATAGAGGTCTTAGCTGCACCATAGTGATCTTCGCCTACAGTTACTTTCCATCGGTCTGAAGGTTAGAGGATTTGTGCAACTATACTAGCCCTATCCTAACTTGAAGTACTACTTCCTGATTTTCAGCATAACTGAGAGCAGGTTCTGGATGAAGCCGATGATAGTATAGACTCACATGATATGGAATATGATAAGAGTGAGAAAAGTATGAAGGAGGATTCGTTGGAGTCAGATAAAGACAGTAAGGATCCAACAGTTGGTCTCAAGATACAGAGACCAATTCTAACTAGGCATGAATCACAATAGTCAATCTTGCCAGTAAGCGTCAATCCAACACAAAGGTCTGAAAGAAGTACTGGTTACCTTAGATGGAAAGTACTAGGACCTCTATGAAATAGCAAAAACTAATTCAAACTAGGGGTCCCTGCCACCTCTCTGGCAGAACTGAGTGTAGTAGCCCGACTATCAACTTTGGCAATGTCAGAATCTGATAGTATAGGTCCACCTGTCACCAGCAGCCAATGAAATGGGATAGTCTGGATGAAGTTTCCTATCTAGATCAAAGCCCACGAGATAATGTAGGACTAGATATTGTTTGCAGATCTGTTTCCAGATTTAATTACCCTAATAGAAAGAGTACGCAATTGTGGGAGCTATTGAAGGTGTATGTAGCAGCACAATCTGAATAGGTTGAGTACGAGAATACGGCACTGTATTAAAGATATACTGTGGGCACACTTGGGTGAAGAAGATAGTAGTAGAAAGACAGATTGGTAGTTATTCTTGTATTTAATTTTTTCTAACACTCGAAGCAGTAACTAGCTATATATACAGGTGCACATACTTAAGCGAAGAAAAGAAATAAATGGGAAAATCTTGTAAAAAACACAAGTGAGAACAAGTTTGACCACAAAAAAATGCTAAGAAAATCTCAAGTAAAATATATATAAACCATAATAGTGTGAGAAATTTTAAGCTGAAAAACAACATACAATGCACCTTTTAAAAGGTCACAATACATAAATGAAAATAACTGAAACATTCCGCACATGTAATAAGAAAATATATATCCAATTATTCTATCGTTATCATGAAATATAAATGAAATACCTGTTCTATATACTCTGGCTGTAGTAATGTTCATGATCTACAGGTAAACTAAAAATATAACTAAGGAGAGAAATACGAGTTATTTAAAAGAAATATACTTATGAAACGTATAAATAGGAAATTTTAACAGGAGTGATATCAGGCATGAATTGGCGATCTACAACTTTCGTAATGCTACTCTCGCCTCTAATGACCAAGTAAGTTAGCTTTGATCAATAACCTACATCCTGTCCGCAAGACTAAATAATGGTGCTGCCAGCTACTCTTGAAACGGATATGGGCAAAGTACAGTATGTGCAGATCTCAGGCTCTGCATACCACGAAAAAGCTTATACTACATCTCTATAAGCCAAATATTGAAGGCCCTGTAGGCTGCGAGCAAAATATAAAGTACCTGCTTGGCAAGGATCAGTTCAATTGCCCACCAAATAGATATGAGGTATTCTTTGACATTCTTGACAATTATTTTAGCCCCCAATAAGGCTGAATTAATTTAATAGTAATTTGGGCAAGACCTTTTACTTAGATTACTAGCCTCATATATTCTTCGTGTAATATATGAACGGTTTTATTCAGCTAAGCAAAGAAGAGGCACAATAGATGATGGATTTCTGGGAAAGATTGATGGCCCATTTCTGTGTCTGAATGTAGTAATATTGTATCATGCTCTATGGTACTGGCAAACAAAAATCTTTATTGATAATGTAAATTTCACATACTCAAGTTCTCCAGGTAAAGATTAAAAACATTTGCTTGAGACAAGTGATAATCAAACTCACATGAAGAGAGGTCTGCTAGAGTACCAATTGCAAATGTGAGCCAATACACTAATAGCTTTCCAGACCAGAATCATCAAGCTAATCACTGGCATATAAGGGGTGAGAATTATGAGAGATAAAAGAAGATATGTAGAAAGCACTATTGGATAGGCAGACACTCTGGTTGCATCAAGCTGGCAGTTTAGAATTGATCTAGAGTAGGTTGGAATAATATCGATTGATGCCAGCAGCACACATAGCTAAAGAGAATATTGTCCACTGGAGTTACAATGAGCAGAGGGACAAGATTGGCTGGCAGGTATAAACAGTCCATGTTAGGTCAGCGGGCTGGCTGATCCCCCTCTACAGATAGATGAAAGTCACCGAGAGGAAGATAGTGTAGTTGAATTACCTAGTAGTAGTATATGATGACACATGTATAGTATACAATACAATGCACTAGTATCATACTAGTCAAAGTAGTTTGGAACAAGAAAAAACAAGTCTATATCAAAGCCGGTGGGCAAGATTCTGTACGAGTTGAAAACCATGGCTGTCCCAACTCTTACTGAAGCCAGAAATACTGACAGTTGTGAAGCACTAGCTAGAGTGATTAGGTAGACAATAGTAAGCTGCTAAGGAAGTTGTAAGACTTCCAATAACAAACCGTATCTAGAATAAGCCTGCGGGCAATATGAGAAGTCCTGTAGGATAATGCGAAGATATCAGGCAGACACAAAAATAGCCGAAGCAATATCAGAAGACAGTAGACATTAAACACTGAATGTAACAATATCAGGAGATGTATGGAAGGCATCTGGACAATGTTTATGCTTTGGCAGCATTGGGTCTCTTTTCCTGAATACTTTCTATATATCCCCCAATGTCATTGTATTCAGTATCCAATATTTACTCTCTTCTAATATTACTTCTTCTTTTTTTGTATGTATCAGACATCTTAGAATAGTAGCCCAGACAAAACTACCAGTTACAAGGTAATGATAGTAGTAGTGAGAAACGTGAGGAGAGAGCTCTAGGAAAGTATTAGTGATCAAAAGGTATGGAGGAAGGGGCACTAGGGGTTCAGACATGTCTAGAGTGGTAAAGTGTGGGTAGCCCATGCTCAATGGAGAGGTATCTCATAGGATGTATTAGGATCTGTCTAGTGTATAGAGAAATATGGGCCCCCTCTGAACAGAATGAGTCTGCGGGAATTTACCTGGATTGGAAGTTTACCACAAGAGCATATGGAGCCTCTGTTGAAATTTTCTATTATTCGTTTCATAAGTATATTTCTTCTAAATAACTTGTATTTCTCTCCTTAAGTTATATTTCTGGTTTACCTATAGATCACGAACATTACTACAGCATGAGTATATATATTTTGTTTTTCTTTTATATTTCATGATAATGATGGGATAATTGGATATATATTTTCTTATTGCATGTGTGGGATGTCTCGGTTATTTTTACTTATGTACTGCTACCTTTTTGGAAGGTGCATTGCATGTTAGTTTTCCGTTTAAAATCTCTCACACCATTACAAGTTATATATATTTTACTTGGGATTTTCTTGGTAGTTTTTCGGGGTCAAACTTGTTCGCACTTATGTTTTTTACAAGATTTTCCCATTTATTTCTTTTCTTCGCTTAAGTATGCGCACCTGTATATATAGCTGGTTACCGCTCCGTGTGTCAGAAAGAATTAAGGACAAGAACTACTACCAATCTGCCTTCCTACTCCCATCCTCCTCGCCTAAGTGTGCCTACAGTATACCTTTAATACTGTACCGTATTCTCATACTCAAGCTATTAAGATTGTGCCACTACATACAAATTCGATAGCCTCTGATACATAGGATGCATAGGACGCAGGTATTTATTTTTGCTGATGTACATCCCTCTTGAGAGAGGATACCTGGAGGAAAAACCGATAATGTTTTCTTGGTGTTAAGTCATTCTCAATTAGGAAATAAATTTAATTGACTGAATGTATAGTGGAGACAGAAGATGATAAAATACAGATATCAAAATCTTACTGATAATATGTAAGACCTATAAGGAGGCCAGAGGCAGGTGTTAGCTTCCATAAATTGAGGATCTACATGCAGTTATCCTACTAAGAAGTCTATGTACCTATTTGATTTCCACATACTTAATACCTCTACTCTTATTTTCTTTTAAGATTGCATATTTAATAGTGTTAAGAAGGATATCAAGGTACTCATACCAAGGTTGCGGCTACAGAGCTACAACCCAAGCTGCCTACTTGCTCACAACTTTGGACACTCTCAAGCGAGTGCCTGCTAGTTCAACATGACTTGCTAGCTTAACATGACTTGCCAGCTAAATATAACTTGTGGCTAAACAGAATCTTTTGTGGCTCCAAACAATTTTTTTATGGCTGTGAAATAGTGGTACTTTGGCTCCAATTTCAATACATGTAAGTATAAAATAGAATGTCATATTCCATGAAGTTTAGGTAGAATTTTAAGCTACAGCAATCCATTCATCTTTGATCACAATATTGCATGAAGCTAGAAAGTTTAATTAAGCTATAGAGTTCCATTAAGCACTAATGAAATATTAGACTATAAGACTTTATTCAGACATCCAATTACCTTATACTACAAGGTTATACTAAGCTCTAAAGTTATCTTAATCTACCAGTATTTAGATTTTGTATTGTAAAGTTATATTATAGAGTTATAAAATTCCTTTCAGCGGTAAAGTTCTATTGAGCTATGGTTTCTACTGTTTAAAACTAGGATCAGAAATTCGCTGTTTTACAAATCCTTAAGAATATACAACTACAAACATAATTGCAAAAGAAAAACCTGTTTTGAAAGAGAAGATGAAAGAGTATTAGGAACAGGATTTTTTTTTTGCCATTATATTTCTCCTTATATTGCCTTACAGATTTGAAAACTTAAAGATTTGGTAGGAATAATAAAAAAGTATTATATTAGCCATACTTAGTTTTCTTAGTAATCATGAAATTATTACTTGAAAAATGTAATCCTCTATCTTCTAATGATACTTATCTGACAAATATATTCAAAAAAAACCTGAAACCTAAAAAGATCATTACTGACTCTAATAGAAATAAGATAATGTGTGATAATTTTCAAATTTGCACTAAGAGCAGAGCAGATCTGGGAGGTATATCATCGCAGAATTATTTATTGTTTTCCTGAATTTCATAATACTGTAAAGCACAAGTACAAAAGTCACAAACATGTTTTTAACCTCATCAAGGTGGAATAATATATTATACCTAAATTTAATACTGTTTATATTAACATCTAGTTTTCTCTTATCTTGTTAAATTATAATAATATTATATTATTTATATATTGTTCTATTCATAGACTTATATTATTTATATATTGTTCTATTCATAGACTTATATTATAATATTAGTTGATTGTTTGATTATAATTAAATTTCTATACCTTAAACCTTATGTTTGAAAGCTATGATTACATCCTAGAAAGTAAGTCTTGGCAATCATATTTGTACAGCTACATATGACACTTATTGCACAGTCAGGTCTTCTTTTTAAATGGCAAGAATCATACATCAGATAAGTATAACAATAGACTCCACCTCATTATCCCTTACTTGAAATTTTATATAAAGAAATTCCTCTATATCAACTAAAATCTTACCAATTTTCCTAATTCCTTTTTTTAAGAAACTATGACTCCTATTTTTCACAGTCATCTCAAAACCTCTATTGCCTCCAAGTACTTCTCTATATTTACCAGGCAGAGAATTTTCAGATTACAAAGGCTTTAAATGAACTATTGTCATATTTCTTACTACTCATATTGAGACTATGACTCCTGAGCCACAATCCAGGCTGCTTGCTTGCTCACCTCCATAGGCACTCTCAAGAGAGTGCTTGCCAGCTCAACATGACTTGCTAGCTCAACCTGACTTGTGGCTCAGTACAAGTTTTTGTGACTCAACACAACTTTTCTGACACGCAAATTTGTAGCTCAATATTACTTTGTATAATTCTTTCCATTTCAAAAGGAGACCTAACTATGCAACGAGTGTTACATGTGGCTGTACAAATTCGATTGCCAAGACTTACTTTTTAGAGTATAATCATAGCTTTTAAAATATAAAGTTAGAGGTATAAGGTTATAATTAAACAATTAACTAGTATTATAATATAAGTCTATAAATAAAAGAATATATAAATAATATAATATTATTATAATCTAATATGATAAGAGAAAACTAGATGTTGATATGTACAGTATTAAATTCAAGTATCATGATTATTATCATATAATATATTATTCCAACTCGATAAGGTTGGAAATATGTTTGTGACTTTTATACTTATACTTTACAGTATTATGAGATTCAGGAAAACTATAAATAATTCTGTAATGATATACCTCCCAGATCTGCTCTGCTCTTTGTGCAAATTTGAAAATTATCATATATTATTTTATTTCTACTAGGGTCAGTACTGATCTTTTTAGGTTTTAGGTTTTTTTGAATATATTAGTCAGATAAGTATCATCACAAAATAAAAGATCACATTTTCAGGTAATAATTTCATAATTACTAAGAAAGCTAAGTGTAGCTAACATAACACTTTTTTATTATTCCCACTAAAACTTCAAGTTTTCAAATCTTTAAGAAAATATGAGGAATATAATTGCTAAAACACAACTTATTTTGAATACTCTTTCATCTTCTCCTTCAGAAACAGGATTTTCTTTTCCATTTATGGTTGTAGTTGTGTATTCTTAAGAATTTGAAAAGCAGCAAATTTCAGGTCCCATTTTTAAATGGCAAGTAAAAACCATAATCATATTATGTATTATCGATTACATTTTGATGTTCCTGATTAATTATTTAATTTAAAATAATATTCCATTCTTTGAGTATGGGTACCTAGATCTATATATCATAGCTTCTTTATTTATATTTTTGAAGTTTTATTATAATATTATAGTAAATAGTTTTTATTCATATAATTGATCAAATCTTAATATTTCCTACTTATTACTGAACCTGATAGTGCTTATATAAATTTCTACTGTATATCATTATATAATTCAACTTAGACCAGCAAACTATCTCAAAATAATTTTTATTATTTTATTTATATACAATTTGATTTATTAATAATATATTAAGTAGGTAAAAGTTGTTAATGTTGGTTGCTATAGAGAGGTATGAAAACTTTGCAGACAAGACTGTACCTGAATACAGGGAATAAAAAGGTGTGTGGTACAGTTGTATCCAAAACATCAGCATACTCCTAGATTGCAATCTGTAATGCCTCATCACCATAACAACCCTTCTTACTATGGCCCCTCTACATAACCTAAGAGTAAGAAAAGACCTGAATAAGGAAATTTATACCCTGTATAAATATACAGATATGGGATATGATAAAATTTCAAAGTCTTTAGATGTATCCAAGTCAACTGTTTAGTATCTAGTTAATAGAGCCAAATCTAGAAGTAGAAACACCCATGATGTGAAATCGCAGAGAAGATCAACCAAGATTACAGACAAATAAGAGAAGATAGTGGGATCAGTTGTTGATGCAAAGCCTGATTTAGCATTATGCAATATCATCAAAAAAACAAATATTGGTCTTGGTCATACCACTATTGATAAGATTATATCAGAAGCTGGTTTTAAGCTTCTGATATCTAGGAAAAAGCCATTTTGGAGAAAAGGACAAAAGAAGAAGAGAAAGGAGTTTGCTAGGAGAAGGAGGAACTGGAAAGGAGCATAGAACTAAGTTGTTTTTGTAGATGAAGCTTCTATTGTTTATGATCCAAATCTAACAGGCAGAAAAGTTAGGGTTGGATCTGGTGAAAAGCTGAACAAAAAAAACTTGAAGCCTAGCTTTAAGTCTGAGAGAACTAATATTGAGGTATATACTGCAATGGTGAAGGGGGATAAGACAGAGTTAATTCTTGTAATAAAGAGGAAAGAGGAGGAAATGACAAGTAAAAGAGACAGAGTTGATCTAAACTCCTACCAATATGCAATTGAAATCTACCAGCCTCACCTTATCCCTTTCATAGAGAGTTTGAACAGACCCTTTGACAATATATACCTTGCTGCAGATAATACTTCCTGGCATAGTGGTAAGGAAAATTAAAAATTGGAGACAGACTGTAGTTATCAAAAACTTCCTTGGCCATCCAACTCACCAGATCTCAATCCTATTGAGAACATATGGGCACTACTCAAAAGAGTTCTCCTCACCAAGCAATTCTCCAGACTAGAAAGAAGGCCTCACAGTGCAGCTGAATTATTTGAGGTAGCAAAGTAGGAGTGGGATTTGTTTCTCCAAGAAAAGTTAGACGAGTGAATATATAGGATGCCTGAGAGAATGCAAGCTGTACTAGATACAGATGGAGGCCATACAAAACAGTAATAATGTTTTTTTATTATCTACTAGCAATACTATCATTTTTCCTTTAATTAAATTCTTTACAATTTTTTTTTTGAATTTTTTATGGTTGGAGGTTGTGGTAGTGCGGTTGCAATGTGAGGGTACGAAGATTTTCCTGACACGAGTGTAGACTGTCTGTGCGGGTCTGAGGGCCCATAGAAATTTCTGGTGCACAGACAACCTAGTGTAGAATCTGGCCAAATAGAGACTGTTGCCAAGCTGATTGCATATACAATCAACATTGAGCTATACTATATTTAGAGGAAAAAAAGGAAATAACATATTAAGAGAAACTATTCATCCTGTAGCTGAAATTCTACTTGGTGATTCTCAGTTTGAAGAAGTTCTCTATTTTCCATCTCAGCTGTTCCATAGCCCGTTTCAGCCTCTGAGCAGGCCCAATCTCCTATTACCAATTCCTCTGGTGTGAATCCTTTCATCTTTAACTCTCGATCACTAAAGCCATTGACTGGTAATGAAATTCCAGTATCACGAAAGGTTTGAATAACAATTTTCCACCTTGAATTACATTGATGCCATTTATCTCAAGTTCTGTCCACAGCCTCAGTTGTGACAATCTGATGTTAGCCAATACTCTATTTGTCAATTTCTTCCATTTTTTCCTTCTGTTCCTGGAGTTCCTAGGTGAACTCTTTCACTAAGCCTTTAAAAAGCTTATTAATCGAAATATCGAGAGGTTGTATCATAAGTGTAGTGCCAGCAGGGATTAGAGAGGGGACAATATTATTATCACGGCAGGTTTGAATAACTGCAGGAGTTAAATGTGCTCGGTATCAATCAAAGACAAAAAGAGATCGCTCTTTTCTGAAGAGAGGTACAAGAAACTGAAGGATAAACTTCATAAATAGTTTCTCATTCATCTATCCAGTTGGTGAAAATTCAACATGCACACGTTTATCCTACAAGTGACCTTCTTATTCCCGTATCTTGGTACCAGTAGTTGCTGTAAATATGAGAGTAGGTGGAACCCAGGGAATACCATCCACAAAGATGCACAAAAATAGAGTACATTGACGCTTTTCACTGCCCAACTCAGCACTCTTTGACAAAACTGTTTTTGCACCCTTGATATCATAGGTCTGGCCAATTAAGTACTCCCAGAGTAGCGGCATCCCATCAACATTGCAGATCCTGTGTTCTGGAATGCCACCCTGATTGTCATTATAAATATAGTATAATGAGAGAGGAGAGGGCTCCAGAGAATAAGGTACAAGTGGAGTAAGTATCCAATTCCATCGGTTAAATCTTAGCAATTGCAAGATTTCCTCCTTATAGTTTTCTGAAAGTGATTGTGCTGTATTTGTAACGAACTGGAGTACTACTCTGTGATACGAAAGGGAGCCGTGAAACTAGCCATAGGAGAAGACGAACAATTGCTGCTGTGACAGAAGCTCAGGATACACGACTTTCCAGAATTCCTTTGCATTTCTCCTGAACCATCCATTGCAAACAGGCTTTCCTTGCTCCCTTCATGCTACAAATGCCACAAATAGCATTTTCTCCATCTCGGGCCACATACAGACAAAAGTAGCTGGTTCATCCCTCCATGACCCATTTCCACTCTGGAGCATAATCTTCTGGGTAACCTCAGGCAGGGTCCATTGAGCTATCATGCTTCTGGGAATTTTAAAAAAGCTGGAGGCTTCATCCAGGGTGGGCGGACGCAATTTCACTGCTGTATTCGTGGCCTCATTATGGACTCGGTAATATTTAATCCACGTTAGGACTTGGATTTTTCGTGATCACGTATAGCTCCGCTCAATTCGCTGAATTGGTCTTGCCTATATCATATCCATTAGTATCTTCCTGCATATTTCATGTCACTACATCCTGGGTATAACCTGTACTACTTGCACGCGTTTCGCCAATGGCTTAGGCTTAGGACCTGGGCGATGTGACCTCTCATTTCCATCCTTCACTCTTAGCTTCTGAAGGGGTTTTCTAATCGGTAGCATGATAGTATGAACAATATGGCCGAGGATATCATGGAGGCTATTGAACAGAATTGGAAGGCTTTTGTTTATTCTCATGAGATCGCGAGAATTCAATTGACATTCCTTTTGTGTCTTAACCGAGCTCCCAAAAAAGTATAGTTTAGCATTCGCCATCCTTGGCAATGGTCTCTATTTGGCCAGATTCTACGGTACCATACAAATTTTTATTCCCTATTCAGGTACTGTACCAGCCTGGAACAAAAAGTGATCGGAAAAAAAGTGGTTGACACAACACCACTTTTTTCCGATCACTTGCCCTTACACCCTTGTACCGGTAATTCTTGCTGGATGCTTGGGTGCAGGTATGAATTTGAAGATTCTCTGGATCAGTTAATCTCCGAGTGCCACACTTTATCTTAACCTCTTAGCGTAAGGTTCAATTATTCGAGTTCTTACTGTAGACCTATCCATATTCAACATGGGCCTCTCTATGCACCTCTGTGCGCCTCCCTGCTAGCTCGGTCCATTTCACAAACGGCACGACAACACAACCCGAGTACTCGAGTATTGTAAGTGTTATGGATGGCCGGAAGTTGGTTTTTCAAGCCATCAATGGCCGCGTATCCTGGTTTGCGGTGTTGTGGAGCGTTGGATCATTGTGATAGCCCCCCCCATCATGGATGGATACTCGGACATGGAAGTAAAAATCGAGTTCTCCAAGAGACCCTGTCGTTGCATTGAGGTCCTGAGTTGGCCAGAATTGTAGAAAAGATCAGCAAGTTGGAGTCCTCAAGAACCCAGACCAACCCTGTTCAGGTGCAACATGAGACTGATGATTTTTTTTTTTGCTTCTCCCTTCTTTGCTTTCTATATCTGGGTCTCCAGAGTTTGATAGGGAATTGGGCTATTAGGAATTTGGGGCTTTGAAAGTCTTTTAATAATAGAGGTATCCACTGGCTTCTACAATGATCAAGATGCAACTGCTCTGAGATTTTAACTTTCTCCACTCCCCTTTTTTATCCATGATGTCAATTTCACGATTCCCGAGATTCCTTGTTCATATCCCTGTTTGGCTCGATTTTTACTTCCATACCCGAGTATTTACGAGATACTTGCACCATGACAATTATGGTAGTCCATCCAGATCCTGTATGATAGCTTTGAAATAGTCGGATCTTATGGGAAGAGACGGAGATTCTCAAGCAACCGGTCTAGCCCCTCACTGCCAGTGTGCGGTTGTCAGGTGGAGTACCGGTACCGTAATTGTGTTAATATAGAATCGCAGACTTGAGCAGGAAGATGTACGGAAAGCGGGCTGAGGCCTCATTCGCGGGGATGGACTGAACCATTTTGCCATCAACGGTGCTTTACTCGAGTGGTATCATACCCTGCAAGTGCTGTGTGCTTTCATGCGGCTATTCCATGATACCCGCGCTGCTGTAGCCCACAGGCCACAATATCTACACAAGGCACACCATAACGGTGCCGGTATCACCTTATTCACGGGAGAAGCACCCTGAATGGCACTGTACCAGCCTGGAGCAGAAAGTGGTCGGAAAAAATGTGGTTGGTACAACACCACTTCTTTTCCGATCACTTACTCGGGGGTGGAAGTAAGTGATCGGAAAGACAGGGGTTCAAGGTGTCAAAGCTTTTTACTCTTCTTAGAGCTGTGCCTACCAAATTAAATAAATTTTTCCCTCTGACGGCCATGAGCACGGGGACCTCAAACCCCTGCCTTTCCGATCACTAACCTTCATACCCGAGTACAGTACCCTCACACCCTGGTACGAGTGCGCTTCCACCCCAACTATTTATCTGATCTTAGGCCTTCTTTTGAAGCCTTCGCACAAGTACGGGTTCGGTTGGTTCGCTTTTTGGTATCGGCGCCTCGTCTAGCCAATACCGGTACTGTAAGTCGAGTTGATCAGCATCACATCACCTTCTGAAAGGGTGGAAGGCGTTCCAAGTGCCGCTGCTCTTCTCTCGACCGAATCTACAGTAACCCCCCAAGACCTTCCCCCGTCCCATTCCACCAAAATCTATCGACCCATCGACCCATCCGCCCCTCTGGCGCCCCTCTTCCTGCCTTCTTCCTCACTCACTCGCTCGCCTTTACCTCTTTCCTCCTTTTTCTTTACTTCCGAGATCACTTCCGCTCGTGCTTCCGCCACGACGCTTGCGCCCACCCAGCAAAACGATCATTTACCCTTCATCGCTTTTTGTCTCGTATCTTGATCGCTTCCTTCCCTTACCGAGACCCCTGCCTACCCATCGTACCTTCCCACCCCAACCAACACCACAAAACCCAAAAAGAAACAAGAAGAAACTTTCCCTCCTCCCACCAAAACACCGGAAAAAATAAAAATAATAGCCATGGGCATGCCAGTGTGGAAAGAACCTGTTGAGAAAAGGGATATCAATGCCATGCTTGATCCTCGCCGTGCGGGTGTGCCTCGCCGTTCGGCGCCCAGTCGTCGAATCAGGTCTTCCCAAACCCTGATGAATCTATTGCGGGATGATCTCGCGCGAGAGACAAACACCCTTTCCAGCATTGCAGAGGGCAGACGTGAGCGCCCTTACCTATGGAGTGAGTTGAGCGCACTCCCAGGCCCCGTGCCCGACCCAGAGCGCGCTGGATCGCGCGTGACACTGGCCGATGCAGAAGCTAGAGCATCATCTAATACAACCTCAGGCAGAGGGGCTATAAGAAGAGTTCGCTCGCCTCTGCCGGTATTCAGAAGTGAAAACTACCGGTTGCCTTCCTCTGCCTCCGATACTTACACCTCGCGCTTCCCCCCAACCTTCCCGGAGAGGCAGCAGGAAGAGGAGCTACGCCGAATTCGCACTCCTTTTCCCCTTCCCACGGCTGCCTCCTCCTCCTCCTCCGAGGGCAGCAGCAGCAGCAACAGCAACAGTAACAGTACGGCTTCCCGCCGCGCTGGTGCCGAGGAAGGTTCTCAACGCGCATCCCAGTACTTTTCCCGTTACGAATCCTTTATCGATGAAGCGGAGGGTGGAAGGCGTGATGAAATTTCCTACCTTACGGGCCCTTCCACCAGGCGCTGGTTGGGGATTGATGGGTTGGGGGATAGAGAGCGCAGTTTAAGGTCTATTCTCCCGCAAATGTCATTTTATGATACTGTCGGACTAATTGGCTTGGATGATAACAGTCCTGACCCCGCTCACTGGGAGTTGGTTGCTAATGGCTTAGGATTTCAAGCGGCATGCGACTTGTGGGAGTCTGATTCGGACGCCGATGGCAACCCTCTCGCCGTTGAGGTGATGTGGGATCTTCCACAGGATCGCGAAGAGGCCTTTAGAATACGCCGTCTACTCTCATCCCGTAGTGGGGGCATCGACCGCTTGATCGAACGTCTTTAAAACCGTGCTCGGTCGATCAATCAATCAATCAATCAAAAAAAGAAGAAAATCAGTTTTCAAAAACATGGCTCTCCCTGCTTTACTTTCCTCTCTCTTGTTCCTTATTTTACTCTTTTGTTAAGGCTCTTTTAGGTTTGGGGGTTTGTTTTCTCTTTCGTTGCGTTTGTGTGCTATCATCCTGTTCTTTGAGTTTTCTCGGAAATAAGTATCTGGGCACGGTACGATATATTCCAAGGTGGGTTTTTCTCTCTCCCCCTTTCACCATTATTATTACTTGTTTGCTTTTGATTATTCACTTGACCCCGCTGTCCCTGCTGTTTTCTGGTCAAGAGCAAGGCCTGTGCTCGCTGTGTTTTTGCCTGTGTTGAAGGGAAAATCTGTTGGCGGTGGATAGTTATATAGACAACTTTCTATTGGGGCATTTGTCTATGCTATCAGAAATCAGAAAAGTGATGGGAGGCACAACTGGTTATGGGCTTTTAGATGTGTATTCTTGTTATTTTTTTATTTATTATTATGGCAAAAAATGATAACATAGATTATGTTCCAGGAGAGTGGTGTGATTGTGGGTCTATCTTTGTGTTCAAACATGATTCTCGTCCATGATGTTTGGTGGTGAACTTTCCTTGGGAAATGGTACAGTAACAACCAGCAGCTCCAATCAGAGCTACTGCGCGGTACTGGTGCGATATCGGGTGATAGGCTGAAGTGGAACCCTGAATCTTGTGCTTTGCTCTTATTGGAATGTTTTATTATTTCTACAATGTTTTTATGGAGAGGTGTGGTAAGGAATCGGATACGAATAAGAATATCTCCCGAGAGATATGATGGTGATTCTTCGTACAAGCCATTGGCTATCCAATTGTATCGTGCTTTGTATTGTTGTGTTGACTCTTACTCGCGTGGGTATCGCTGCTGTACAGTACCAGTAGACTATCATGCTGTATCATACCCAGTGCTCGAGTATGATGCAATACAGTGCTGGCACCCGGGCCAAGCCACACGAGGGGGCATCCCATACCAGGCTCCCCTGGCATTACCCAGCCCGCAACACGCAAACATCAAATTCATAGAAACATTTTCCACACCACCGCTTCACCATTCTCCAATTGTCTACCAGAATGGTCCCTCCAATCCTTTGGCGATGCCCGCGGACGCCATACATCATTCACCCACTTAAACCCCGACCACGCCTCCACAACTTCACCACAACCCCACCACTCCCAGCAAAGCCATTAAAGCCTAAGGGGCCCCCACCGTCGTCCAAAATGAGCCCGGGAAAGCAGCGCACGCAGTCCAGCAAACTCCGCATAAAGAAGGCACCCATCGTGGTGCAGAAACCCGCCTATGATGTCGGCCAGCGCAAGGAACTCCGAAAGCGCATCGTCCTATCGAACACCAATGCCATACCCGTGGTACTGCCGACCATGACATCGGACTTGATTGGGAACGAGGAGGCCGCCGGGGCGATGTTTGCGCTGCCGGGTGGGGAGGGGGACACCATTGTTGATCGGCTGAGAGTGCTGGGGGCCTTCCAGACGAAGCAGCATTGGCCTTTTTTCCATCACCCCTGCACTCTTTTCCGGAGGGAGACGGTGGAAGTTGGGAAGTTGTTGGAGAGGGTCATGAAGCGGGAGGCCGCGGGGGAAGATGGGAAGGCGAATGAGAGGGCGATATTGCATGGGTATTATGGGTGTGGGAGGAGCATACTCCTACTGCAGGCCATGACTTGGGCGCTGCAGAAGGGGTGGGTTGTTATCGCTATTCCGAACGGTTGGTTCCCGGACCCCTCCTTTTGCGTGGGAGAGGCGGAGGTGGGGTTGTGCTGATGATAGGGTAGCTCAGGATTTGGTTGTTGGACACACCGAGTACGAGCTTGAGGGCAATTCACATCTGTGGCTGCAGAAGGCATACACTACAGATCTTTTGAATAGGGTATTGAGGGCTAATCAGAGGGCCTTGGAACAAGTTGAATTCCCGTTTTCCTGCCACCCGGGGCCAATAATCACTGACCCCGCGTTGCTCCTCAGATGAAACTTTCACAAAAGTATCGTTTGGGACGAATGGATGAAGTCCAGAAAGGCGATGCAATGAAAGGGGTCTTGGAGGCCGCAGTTCTGGACCCATTGCTTGCTTGGGATGCGTTCAATGTTCTGCTTGGAGAATTGGGCTTACCGGGAAGGTAATTATCAATACTCCGATCCTCCCCTCACCACTTCTGGTGATGAAGAACAGCCGGGTGTAAAGAACCTTTATATCCAAGAGCGCAGAAACTATGTGGATATTTCCGTTGCCTTCCTTCTGAGGAATATTTGCGATCCGGCTTGGGCCCCAACATGCATTGAACAAGGTATATATTATGCTAACAAATTAATTCAACCCTACTAGTCCCCTGGTACTATTCACGCTGGACAACCTCAACCAGATCTCCATCCCAAGCAAATACCGAGATCCAGCCTTCAACGCGATCCACCCCCACGATCTCGCCCTTCCGAATACATTCCTCGCATACCTATCCGGCAAGCGTAGCTTTCACACAGGAATCACCCTCGCTGCAACATCATCGAAATGCTCTCGAACGCTCGCCCTCGACGCAGCGCTCGAAGGTCGAGAAGTCGACCCGTACGAGAAACTCGACCCAAGAATTGGGCCCTCAATCGAGGGTGCTCAGATCATCCACGTGGGCAGTCTAAGCAAGAGAGAGGCAAAAGCCCTCATGGACTACTACAACGAGAGCGGGATCATGAAGGATCCAGTAGACATCGCGACTTTCAACGAAAAGTTCGCAGTATCGGCTGGTAATCCTAGAGACCTGTTCGGCACTTGCTTACGGGTGAGGCAGTGAGTAAGTCCTGGTAATATAGCTTCTCTTTCCGTTCGTTTTGAAAAATAGAGAACAAACAACTATATCAAGCTTTATATTCCCCCTTTGGTATATACTGCTGGCGTGAGGACGATGATCTCTATCTATCCATCTACCCACCCCTAGCATATCCCTGATCCTCAACACTCCGAATAACCCGATGGGGCTTAAGTCCGTTCTTAATGAGATAATCCCCATTCGGCAAATCATTCTCATCAGCCCTCTTCGCCGCTGCCTCCCGCGTATCCGCCAACCCCGCCTTCAAGTGTCTAGCAATCAACCTCTCCCTCGCAACTCCCCGGTCCACTTCCACAAACCACAGCTCATCGAAAAGCCTTGCGATATCACCCCATACCTCCGTACCCATGCTTAAGTAATTCCCTGACCCTCTCCATACGTATTAGGCCACGCCCAAGGGAGGGAGGAAGGGGGAGAGAGGGAGTGACCTTCAAAAATAAGCACCCGCTGTGAACTCAGTATCTTGATGTCGTCTTCCACCGGGTCTTTAACAGCGTGATCGAAGGACGGCGCATATATTATCTTTTCTTCCTCCCCTAGCGGTGCTTTTACCCGTTCGATTAGTCGTTTTAAAGATACAGGATCGAAAGTGAAGGGTGCGCCGCGGCGGGCATGCGCCTCGATTGGGTTGGGCATTGCGGAGAGGGCAGCACGGGTTAAATGGTAGCCATCCTATACCACCATTCATCGTTATTATAAGTCTGAATTCAATCGGAGTTGCAAAGGGTGGGTGGAGTGAGGGGGGGGACCATTGGAATCATAGCTGCTACGTCTCCAATTTTTGATACAGCGTTTAGGCCCTCTGCGACCTTTGTTGCGAGCGTGGTCTTCCCACTGCCGGGGATTCCGGAGACGCTGATTAGGAAGCGGGTTTTGGGGGGGAGGATGGAGAGTTTTTCTATAGTGTCGTGGGTTAGTTTAGTATTGGGCGGAGATTATGACTTGGTAGTCGACAGGGTGTTATGGTGCTTACGGCTGGTATGCTCGACTAGCTCTTTGATAGATTGCTCCATTGTACGGTGGAGGTTGTTTGGTTTGGTTAGACTTGTATGGCGGGGAGAGGCCTTATGGATTGGCGGCGGGGTCGTGGTGGGGTTAGGTTTCTATTCTGTCGACATAAGTTCTCTGCTCGCGGGAGGTCCCGTTGATCGTCCGGATCCGTGTAATCCTTACCCGCACTGTACGAGTATTACTCGTATAGTACAAGTACCTGTGTTCAAGTGCAGTGCGCGACCTCTTTCCCTTCTTTACCCAAAAGCAATTATTTACCGTAGCCATCAAACAACGAACAACCTCCAACATGATCGATCTAGGCCTCAAGAGGATTGCGAGACTGGTGCGGGATCAGGGAAAGTTCCCTTGGAGAGCGATTCATGTGAGAATTTTTTACCCTTCATCCATCTGTTCATTCATTTGTCTAGCTGAGCACTATTAGTCTAACTGGGCATCACCAAGGTCGCGGGGACAAACGGGAAAGTACGTCAACCGAGTGATCGTCCATGTCCAAACCTGCAACAGAGAGACTAACGTTGGTGAAAAAAACCCCCGAAAAAACCACCGCCACAAATAGGGATCCGTATGTGCCTACATCTCCTCCTGCCTCGAGTCTTCGGACATTCCAAGTGCGCGCTTCACCTCACCGCACCTGGTCGACCGCTGGGACTGCATAACCCTCAACGGCGCTCCAGTCAGCGAGGAACTCTTCCTGGCTACCGAAGCCACGGTCAAGCAAAAGAATGTGCAGGAGAACATCGACGCGTCCGAGTTCGAAATCCTGACAGCGACCGCGTTCGAGATATTCTCGCGGGAGAGGATTGACCTGGCCGTTGTCGAGGTGGGCATCGGCGGCCGACTGGACGCAACGAATGTGATCGAGCCGCCCATCGTGGCCGTGATCACGAAGATCGGACTGGATCATCAGACTTTCTTGGGATCCTCGCTGGAGGAGATTGCCAGGGAGAAGGGCGGGGTGATTAAAGCCGGGAGTAGGTGCATAGTGGATGGGACAAATGAGGAGAAGGTGCTTGCGGTGCTTGGGAAGATGGCGGAGGAGGCGGGGGCGGAGAGCTTTCATGCTGTTCGTCCGGAAATGGTTGGTGAAGGGGGAAGAGGTGATGGGAGCGTCTGCGAGATCACGACGGAGGCGTTTGGAAGACAGAGGTTTGAGGGATTCCTCACGGGGAATTACCAGCCGGCGAATCTGTCCTGCGCAGTTCATGCGCTTTCTTACCTTTCCATGGAGTACCCGTCCATCACTGCGTCAACAATTCTTGCCGGCGTGAGGAATACAAGGTGGCCTGGGAGGATGGACACGGTGGACCTATCATGTCTGTTCCCCGGGCAGGAAAGACGGGTTCTACTCGACGGGGCACATAATACCCAGGCGGCGCTTGCCTTGTCAGACTACGTTACGAAAGGGCTACGGACTGGGGGCAAATTTGTGTCCTGGAATATTGCTGCGTCAAAAGGAAAGGATGTCAAGGAGATGCTGGGGATTTTGCTACGGCCTGGGGATAAAGTTGTGGCAGTTGAGTTTGGACCCGTGGATGGAATGCCGTGGGTGACGGCGACGAGTACGGGGGACATCATTGGCGCAGTTAGGGAGCTATTCGGAGAGGAAATTGAGGCTGTTGATGGAGGGAAGGATGTGCTTGGGGGAGTGAAGGTGGCATTGGAGCTTGCTGGCGAGGAGGGGCGTACGGTTGTTGCAGGGAGTTTGTAAGTATCTTCTCGAAAGGTTTGGGAGCTGGGTACTGATCGTTGGGAATAGGTATCTTGCGGGAGATTTGATACGGCTGCTGAGAAGGATTGGGAGGGAAGGCCGGTGATGGCAAAATTGCGGTGGATCTGGGTTCTTTTGGAGGCTCATTTCATGCTTGGACAATCATAAATATTAATGAAACTAGTTTTCTCTGTAATGATTCGCTGTGCGATTTACTCGAAAAATGGAGTGATCAATATCGAGGTATCGAATCTATCAAGTCCTTGCACTAACCGTGCCAAGGTTCCCGCCACTTCGAACGACCCTACGCGCCCTCGAAGATGACGGCACTGTGAGAGAGTGCCGAACAGTTCAACAGAAGTAACAGCTCAACGACAGAACCATCGTATAGCATTGTCCACAACTCCAAATTCAGTATCCCTCAACATGAAGGACACTATGTCAACCGAATCATATGCTGAAATCGAGGCCAGAATCCAGAATGCTATTCTGGCCATTACCGATATAGAAAATCCAAACATTGCTGCTGTTGCCCGTGAAGCTGAGTTGCCTAAGGGACGTCTGCGAGAACGGGGGCAGGGATGCCAAACACAGGAGCAGAGAGAGTCACCAAATCAGAAGTTGACTGCTGATCAAGAGTTGGCACTCTGCCAATACCTTAATCGATTGGATGAAATTGGTATTCCACTAAAGTATAAGCATATCGGTTCCTATGCAAACTCAATCCTCGCCTCCACTCACCTTGACATATCTATACCACCACCAACCATAAGCCACATGTGGACTCGCCGCTTCCTTAAATGCTACCCAGTATACCATCAAAGAAAGCGGAAAGCCCTAGACGTTAATCGAAAGTAATCCCACTACCCGAGAATATCTTGGACTGGTTTTGTCGGTACCGGGAAATGAAGGAGGAAAAGAGAGTTGTTGATGCCGACATATATAATTTTGATGATACAGGTTTTTGAATCGGTATCGGACGAGACGAATAGGTTGTTACTCTAGAGCCTAATCGTTTACTGTCTATAGGAAGCATAAGCAATAAAAAATTGGTGACTGTGGTGGAGACTGTGAGTGGTGATGGAGTGGTTCTTCCACTTATGATTATTGTTCCTGGCGCAGTCCACATGGAGGATTGGTATACCCATACAGATATTCCTGGAAGCTTTCTTGTCAGGGTTTCTGAGTCTGGATATTCCAATGATGAGAGAGCTCTGGACTGGCTTCATCATTTTGAAAGGTTCTCGTCACTTGCTCAAACTGGAGCATGGAGGATGTTGATTCTCGATGGCCACGACTGTCATTGTACACGAGAATTTATTTCATATTGTGATGAGAAGAAAATCTTGCTTTTGTGTCTTCCGCTACACTCTACACACCTGCTACAACCTTTGGACGTTGTTCTTTTCCAACCCTACAAACACTATCACGGCAAAGCTTTAGATTCTGCAACAAGGACCGGGTGTTCGGAGTTTAATAAGATTGAATTCCTAAGTGCGCTAGAGTCAATCCGTTCCCAAAGGTTAAAAGCTACATCAATTAAGTCAGCTTTCAGGAAGACTGGTTTAATTCCTTTTCATCCAAACATTGTTGTTGAAAATTTGTTACTACCCTCTCAGGCCAGTGATATAAACCGACCCTCAACCCCACCTACATCCACCAAAAACCTAGACCTTACAACTCCAAAATCTATTCGATCACTTAAGCGACATGCTGACTTTCTCTCTTCTGGAGATGGCCAACTTTCACCTACATTTGGTCGAACGCTACAGAAATACTTGAAAGGGAGCCTTTCTCAAGCTCAAAGTGGAGCACTCGCACTTGAGGAGTTGGAAAATATGAAGGCTGCTGAGCTTGCCCGAGCAGCCAGACAAAAGCGGAGCCGGAGGTCGATCCAAAAGGGTGGCGTACTTTATGCCGATGAGGCAAGAGCTATGGTTTTACAGAAAGAGCCGGAGAGTGTCGAGAAGGCACTGCAGCAAGCTCAGCAAGGACTGGATATCGCACAGCGGGCTGCCAATAATAAGGTTAAAAAAGAGTGGAAATCAATTTGGACTCAGATGCGGAAAGCAGTAAAGGATTGGAATAAAAGGCTTAAGAGGTGGGCGATTTTGAGTGATGATATTGGACAATTTATTTTGGGTCGTTCTCATTGTATGTAGTAAATCTGTTGTTGAGCTGTTACTTCTGTTGAACTGTTCGGCACTCTCACAGAGTGCCATCATCTTCGAGGGCGCGTAGCGTCGTTCGAAGTGGCGGGAACCTTGGCACGGTTAGTTTACTCGTATGATACGGTATCGACGGGGATCATAATTACGCGACCGGAGGTACAGAGCTAATGTTGTAACGCATGTACTCGTGCGTCTCAGCCAAGAATTGGTTTCCCCATTTGTGATAGTGTGTGCGGGCCGGTACTTTTCCACCAAACAAGTATAGTGTATGGATATTGCACAACTACGGAGGTACAGCCGGTAAGTTTTGTATATTTTACTAGCAGGGGTGTGGTGCTAGTACAAGGGGAATGGGTGAATTAGGTAGCGACGATACCCAATTAGCTGCAATCATACCCAATTCACTCCATCACCCCCGGCTAGCCGAATACCCCCGGCTGGTAAAATATACAAAACTTACTGGCTGTACCTCCATAGTACGTGATCAAGAATCCTGTAATCTTTTGTAAACATGTGAAAAGTGAGTTCAACATCATCACAACCACTCCATCATGCCCAGTGGAAAGAGTCTTTCTATATCAACCAAAGATGCTATTGTTGCCCTTTATGTATGCACAGGAATGACCTTCAAACCACTGTTTATTGAACTCCCTATTTGTTGACCATCCTCACAGATTATTAAGTTAGAATGATCAATCCTCAAGTTCTGGTAGTAGAATGAGGTAGTATTGTCAGAGAAGTGACGGTTGTAAAAGGCAATTCCCCAAACAGTTAGACTCCTCAGCTCGTTCTCCACTATACCTCTTAGGTGGAAAAGTATGGTTCAACACTCACTACCACAAATGGGGAAACCAATTCTTGGCTGAGACGCATGAGTACAGTCGTGTCCGGAAAGTAATGTACCCCTTGGCAACCTAGCACCATCTCAAGTAACAATGATTTTGTCAATGAAAATGTTTATGCAGAAGTCCAATTGAAAGGTAGATGAAAGTAGGATAGAAATGTCCCTTAGATTATAAATATCAATAGTTAGTATTAAAAAACAATACCTATAGAGATCAAAGTATTTGAAAATTCAAAAATAGCCAAGATCCATATTGGATTTATGAATTGTTTTTTATCCTTTTTTACTTGTAAAGTAAAAAATAATCTAATAGTATAATACATAGCTCATACTAACGCAAGTTAGAATGGGAGAGTTTCAGTTTATCTGAGAACCCAATAATCTTATAATAATATAATGTAATACTTATTACTTAAGACAATTTTGGATTTTCTTATAAACCTTCTGTACTTTGAGGTAAATTGCAGGTTTATATCTTGAAATATAATTAATATGAGCACCAGATACAGGTCAATGCTAAGAGGGAGAAAACAATTTGATATAAGATGATGTACCCTGAATATTCTGCAAACTTTGATATTTTAATAATGTTTGAGTACAATTTATTATAAAGAAGATTCATTACTTACAAAAATTAATAAAATTAACATGTTCAAATAGATGCAAAGTAGGAACTATAGTTTATTATTATCCATCAAAAAGATTTTTTTCTCATTGTTCAATACAAATGGATTCCTTATTATTTAACAGCAACTTTGTTATAAAATATAACTATATTTGAATCACTATTCTCAGGTTATAGGGTATATAGAACCAATCTGAATATATTCTTTATTAACTAAATAGAAGTCTGAAATTTATTTAGGATATTTGTATTTTTAAAAAAAGTCATATTTTATATAAGAAAGATTGAATATAATGTTGGAATTGTAGTTGTAGTTAAAATGACAGTTGATTACCACATATCTCATAATTTTTCATTCTGAACAATTTTAACAACAATTCTAGAATGTGATTTGATAGCCAATTTGATTATATTCTCTATATACTGTGATTCAAGTTCTGGTAGTAAAATGTATTATAGCTATTTTTTACCTTAAAATTCCTATAAATTAACAATATTTTCCTGTTATAGAAAATATACTCTTCTTATTTATCATTTTTTTTGTTCTCTATGTTTCTAATTATATATAGATATCCCAATAATATTAAATTTTGCAATTTATTTTTAACAATTATTATTTTGCCTGATCACTATACTTGTTGGAGCATATTGTACTAAGCTGGTTGCCATGGAGTAGTATCATTACTTTCTGGACATGACTGTACACTCGTGTCTAATAAGTTTTCATACCCCTTAGTCCAAGCGAACAACTACAACAAAATAGAAACTTCAAAATTTAAAATAAATAATAACAACTCAATTAAAATATAGATAGTGAAAGAAATATAAGAAATGATTTTACTTATTTTACCATTCTGTGTGACTTCAATCTGCATCCAGTACAGCCTGAAGTCTCTCAGGTATCTTATTAATCCACCTATCAATTCTCTCTTGGGGAAAGAGTTCTCACTCCTTCTTGGCTGCCTGAAATATTTCAGCAGCACTATGATGTCTTCTCTCAAGCTTAGAGAATCATTTTTTAAGGGCTTTTTTTAGAAGGGATCAGATATTCTCAATAGGATTAAGATCTGGAGAGTAGGGTGGCCAAGATAGTTTTTTATATTCACACTCCTCCTGCAAATTTTTGGTTTCTAACACATTATGCTATGATGTATTTTCAGCAGTCATATAAATAGTTCCTGAGGATCCATTTATTCGTTCTATGATGGAGATAAGGTATGGCTGACAAATTTTAATAGCATACGGATATGCATTTAGACCAAGCCTGTCTGATTTACTGGTCATTTCCTCCTCAGTCCTCTTCCTTACAAGAATTAACTCAGTCCTTCTTCCATACATGATTGCAACATAGAGCCCAATGTTAGTCCTTTCTGACTTAAAGCTTGACCTTAACTTTTTTTCCTCTAGCTCCTCATCTACTCTAAGTCTGACCGGTTGTTAGGTGGACGCCAAACTCTAGTATAACTGAGGGAAGTAGGTTAAAATCTTTGATCAGAGAATCTGTTGAGGAAGGCTTATCTCGATAAAATAGGTAAGGTCAAGATTTATATTGTAGAACAAGATTATATTGATAAGATCCCTTCTCTGTTGCTTGATGATATCAGTAAAGCTCAGGAGGCACTTCGATATTTATATCCCACATCTGAGTATTCACAGACTACTTCTAACTACTATGCCTTCAAAGTACCACTCTGGTTTTGATACGCAAACATCTGTTGAAATTTTCTATTATTTGTTTCATAAGTATATTTCTTCTAAATAACTTGTATTTTTCTCCTTAAGTTATATTTCTGGTTTACCTATAGATCACGAACATTACTACAGCAGGAGTATATACATTGAGTATTTCACTTATATTTCATGCTAACGATAGGATAATAGGATATATATTTTCTTATTGCATGTGTGGGATGTTTCGGTTATTCTTACTTATGTACTGCGACCTTTTTGGAAGGTGCATTGTATGTTAGTTTTCCGCTTAAAATCTCTCACACCATTACAAGTTATATATATTTTATTTGGAATTTCCTTGGTAGTTTTTCGGGGTCAAACTTGTTCGCACTTATATTTTTACAAGATTTTCCCGCTTATTTCTTTTCTTCGCTTAAGTATGCGCACCTGTATATATAGCTGGTTACCGCTCCGTGTGTCAGAAAGAATTAAAGACAAGAACTACTGCCAATCTGCCTTCCTACTTCCATCCTCCTCCCCTAAGTGTGCCTACAGTATACCTTTAATACTGTACCGTATTCTCGTACTCAAGCTATTAAGATTGTGCCGCTACATACAAATTCAATAACATCAAGAATCTTATATGTGCAAACACTGTTTGATCCTCAAACTTCTCACATCCTTTCACAGTTACGGAATTGTATTCCTCCATTGAGATGATTGCGCTATTTGTTATATCAAACAGTGGTCTTCAGCTTAGTTATCAGCATAGATTATTATATTTCTTTAGTTTTGTTGACTATCATTCCAGTAGACACTTCAGCCATGAATTGATCAGTTTCATGCCAGGCCACCTAGTACTAATTGTAAGTCTAAGTCTGACATATTAACGTCTTAGGGGTCTTTGACTTATCTAGGTCTTCCTATCTGAGCGTGCTTTCTCTTGGTCTACCTGCCTCGGTAGAGGCCTCCTATTACTAGGACCACCAACATACAGCTGATTTTAGAAGGGTATGGTTAGATTCAGTATGTTCTCAATATCCTCCACTAGAGGAACATCCTCTGGGAGTATTTTGCCGAAAATGTCCCATCACCTTCGACCATATTCTAGGAAGCCTAACCTTGAAGCCTATTATCTCAATACGCCTCTTACAGAATTCTTCCGTTTCACTTTTCAGATATCGCGAAAGGCCCCCTCTCGCATACCCTCTGCACAGCAGGTGGTCAGACAGATGGCTGCGATGTATATGGTGTTATTCTGTGGGCTTCATTCATATAGTACTTTAGTTATGAGATGCAACTCTCAAAATCTCGCTAATGACATACGGGCCCCATAAGGGGGCTGGAGGTGGGTCTTGGCTTCGGTAAATCATGGGTCTGTGCACAGTTCCCCTACCGTGAGGTCTGTGCACTTATTGTTTCAGATTTCCATATGTCTAACACTTTTCTTCTAACTGAATTTAGCTCATACTCAATAGTGACTTCATCTACAAAAACTACTCACTTCCAAGCTCTTGTCTAATCTCTCCTGTACCTAGCAAATACCTTCCTCTTCTCCTTTTGTCCTTTCCTCTTAACTGGCTTTTTCCTTGGAATTTTGAGCTTAAAACTAGCCTCTCCAGATATCTTATTGATAGTATCTTTAGCAAAACTAATATCAGCCTTTTGGGTAATGTCCCTTAGTGCTAAATGTGGCTCAGTATCAATAATATCCAGGACAATCTTCCTTTTGGCATCAGTGATCTTTGTTGGTCTGCCAGCTCTGGGAGCATCATGGGTATTGCCATTATGATTTTTGGCCTTTTTTACCACTGATTGAACAGTTGCCTTGGAGAGCATCATTAGCTTGCAAATTTTATTATATCCCCTTTTTCTTTCTTTTTTTTAACTTCAATTTTATTCGGTATTTAAGATATAGCATCTACCTATAGCTCAACACGCTATAACAGATGCACTCATCGCTACACCCTACGCCAGCCCCCAAGCAGCTAGACGAAAAACCATCATAAACACCTTCAACATCAACAACCAGGTACATAGCCCAAAGGCCCCATAACTTGAACGTGTGAGAGTCTCGCCTAGAGCCACTGAGTCCAACACCACATGCAGTCGAAAAACTTGGCCAGCTACTAAACTTGTAGTATACGTGAACAGTAAAGACTTCAAATAAAATACCCCTCAATATATCATAACAAAGGAAATCCCGTACCCCAACAGTGGCCACAACCCGCAGTAAAAAGTGCACCCAAACAACCTAAATGCTAACTACAAAGCCAAAGCCCTAAGCCACCAGTGGTAAATGTATCTATGGCCAATAGGGATATACCTAGCGAAGGTGGTAGGAGACCGAAGGGAACAGCAAAGTGGAAGTCAAAAGGACCAGTGGAAAGGAACAGAGACCAGTGAATTACAGGCCAGGAAACCTGGAGGATGCATAAGTAAAGATAGTATGTAGTAGGAGGATGCCAGCTGGTTTGATTATGAGAAGGGAGCAGAAACCAAACACGACTGTGTCAACTATCAGTAATTGTGCTCATGTCTGACTAGGCAGTCCACAGACAGGGGATAAGATATTTTACCATGTCTCTCATATAGTCCCTTGTTATACTAGAGATAGTATCACTTTGGTGATGGGATCCCACCACATGCTAACTGAAGAAAAGGAGCAAGATCGACTAAAAAGCCTGTTGGAAGCTCTCACGTAGTACAAACCATCTTTCTAGCCCTTAGTTGCATAGGAAGCAAGCAGTCACCAACTGTGAGGGGGGCCTTGCTAAGCAAGGAGAGAGGAGGAAATTGGCAGAAGAAAGTAGTACTAGAACCTAAGAGAGGGAAAGTCCTAATGCGTATAAAAGCATAAGAGGACAGCGAGAAGAGGAAGATGATGGCTGTCACTCCTAGGCTGAAGCCATTACAGAAGGAAAGGGGGGGGCGGGAAGAATTACAAGATTGTCGCGTTAAGGATTGATTTCTAGTGTGAGGAAAATAGAGGAGATGGAGGATGAATTTTATTATACCCCGTATCAGTATGTTCATATAGGGTATAAATTTCTCAATTTCTGTCTTTTCTGGCATGGTGGAGGTGTGGTGGAACCGAGGTTGTGCCAGGTTGTTAAGGTGATTGTGGTTTTGACCGTTTTCACACAGGGGTATGACAACCTATTAGATGCAAGTGTACCTAAAGAATCCACCACCGCCAATACTCCTAATTGTAATTGTGATCACATCATCTCAATCATGGTTCAAAAAGTATTGCACCCAAATGCAAGCACTTTATCTCTTCTGGAGCAGGGCTATTTGCCTAGCCTGTATAATGTGGGAAGTTTAGTTTACAAGATTCATAACTATATTGGTACTTTTAAAGCTTTAGTTATGAAGTATACAAATCTTTATTACAATTGTCTACTACCATACTGATCTTCTGAGTACCATACTAGACATGAGCACAAAACTACAAAAGATGATAATTTTTTTTGATTAATTCATATATTGTCAGGTGGAAGCCAAGTCTCTAATACGTGTTGAGAGACTTAGGACAAAATCTTAGATCATAAAATATGTTGAGGAAGGCTCCTCTTGATAAAATTAGATAATGTAATGATAGTTAGAAATATAGAAATATGAAACTAGTGCACAGACCTCAAGGTAGGGGAACTGTGCACCGACTCTCAATTTACAGAAGTAAGAAGCCTTGACAGGGCCCCCTTAGTAGGCCTGCCTCTCATTAGGGAAATTTCGATAGTTGCATCGTGTAACTAAAATATGACATCAATGAAGCTGACATCATAACATCATATATATTGCTAATATTTGCATGACTGCATGGAGTTTACAGGATATATGACAAGGGACCTTTGGTAATGTCAGGGAGGTAGAACAGAAGAAATCTAGGAGAGGCGCATTGGGTTAGTAGGCTTCAAAATTAAGCTTCTTGAACCTGGATGGAAAGGGAAGGGATGTATTTAAAGAAATATTCTAGGAAGATGCTACAGTATCAGCAAATAAAGGGAGCTGCGGTTGATGCGCCCATGGTGTATTTGCATGGGTGGTAAATATCATTCACATCCTGTACATCCTGTACATGAGAATATTCAAAGTATGTCCCGGTAGATCAGGTACATCCTATTAGTACATGGGACTTCACCCACATCAAGTGGTAACATGGGATATTAAAGGTATCTGGTGGTAATAAGGGATGTCTGGAGCATCAGGAAGATATCTCAGGAGAGAACCAGAAAAGCCCCATATCTGAATCTGGTTACTGTCGCCAGGAAGTCATACTAGCACAGTTAGAACAAAGATCTGATACTATGCTAGCCTTACTAAGTACTAGGACCAGCTTCACTGTAAGAAAGCTATTAGGCATATAGAAATCTGAGACAAAGTGCACAGACCTCACGGTAGGGTAACTAAGCACAAATCCTCAATTTTCCGAAGTGCTAACACCCCCCACGGGCCCTTTGATGGGCCCGCACATCATTAGCGAGATTTCGAGAGTTGCTGTAACTAGTACAGGTTACTGGTTTAGGATTTTCAGGTATCAGTAGATACTGTTTGTATTTTGAATTTGTTTCAGGAAAGGAGGTGTACCTGTAGCCTGATAGTATAGGGTTGGATACTCTATATGTTTTATGTTTGGTTTCGAGTATTGGTTTGATACTTTCTATATTTTATGTTTGGGTTCGATTATTGGTTTGATACTTTATATGTTTTATGTTTGGTTTGCAGGGTACCATTTTGGAGTCTTACATGTTATGAGAATAAGGCTCCCAGTAGCTGAAGAAGTGTATTTAAAGACTGCTATTCTTCACGTTAGAAGAAGCAGACTTCGACAGACAGAGCTTTTTTCAATATACTTAGTTGAACAGTTACTTTCTTCAGTTCGCTTCGAGAATCTTTAGTTGAGATCCACCAAACATCTCTGAGACTTCAGTAGTCGCAATATAGTAAGAAGTCTATTCAACACCCTCAGTTAAAGCCTCCGGACTTTGCTATGCTAGTTGCCACCTTTGGCAAAGAACCAAGTACATTAACCCTACGTTTACCGCATCTCCCGAGAGGCGGTTACATTTTTTTAACTGCAGCAAGTTATCCAGATAGAAGGCATTACAGGACCAAGTAAGGGTAAGGCCCCTGAGAAAGGCTCCCAACAGCGCATCAGGGATTCAAAAGGATGGTTCGCAAAGACCCCAGTGAAAGAGTAAGTGGCAAGGGACGCAGCTGCTCAGTAGTTAGCCAGAGACGCTGCTGAACAAGCAGCAGGAGAATCATTACAGCAACTACCAGAACCGCCAACCACTACCCCCGGAGGGTACCCAGAATCCCCAAAAAAGCCTACAGGTACACAGGTACCTCCAGCACCACCAAGTAACGATCCAGATAGCTCTGATAGCAATGAAGGATCAGACGACATGGCTTCTGAAGCTGGTCTGGCAGGACCAGAAGCCTCAGGACCAGGGGCTTTAAGACCACCAACTCCTAAGACTAACCCAGTCATTACGGCTAAGCTCAGTGTCACAGTACCTTCACCCAGCAAGTTTACGGATGAAGGAGATGACCTCAAACCAGTAGCGTTCGATAGATGGTATAATTCTGTAGAGTTATATTTACACCTAAATGGACTTTGGACAAGTGAGGCTGGAAGAGGAAACTACTGGATCCTCTATACTGAAGGACGAGCTCAAGAAGCAGCTTTCCCAGGAGCTGAGCATTTCAGTGAAGCCATAACCAGAGAAGACCTTGTTGGATTCTTATGAGACAGATTCCAATCTTGGAAACAGAAAGATGAAACCTATTGCAAGTTCCATGAAATCATACAAGTGTATAATGGCAAGATACAAAGAATATAAACCATAGCAACCAATTTGCTGATGTTTCGATCACGCCTAGCTGCAAACACCATAAGCCATTATGCCTTCATTCAACAGTTCTTTAAGAGCATGCACTCTAGGCTACGACAAGAAGCAGAATTACAATATACTGAAACAGATACTGTTATGGAAGTTATACAAAATGCAGAGAGCATAGATGCTAATCTAAAAAGAACTGGCGCTTATGGGAAGGAAAGGTTTGAGAAACCGGCAAAAGAATTCACTTCCAAACAAGAAGGATGGAAGGACAATGGGAAAATGAACAACAAGACCCACACCAAACCTAAGGAACGAAAAGAAAAAGGTGTTTGCTTTACCTGCAGAGGTAAAGGACATATAGCAAGAGACTGTCCCAGCAAAGATAATAAGGGCAAAGGCAAGGGCAAGGCTAAGGTGAAGAAAGAAGTCACCTCTAACAGAGTTGAACAGGAACAACTAGTGGAAAAGGTATTTATCAATGGTATGAAAGTAGAGGAAGAAGAGGAGGACATTCTCATGATAGCCACTAGACCAACAAATGTCAAACCTCATGACGCTCGCGAAGAAACGGTGCATATCAATGGAAAAGAAGCCAGAGTCCTGTTTGATACTGGATCAATAGAACAAACCTAATTAGCGCTACCTTTGTGACCACACACAGAATTGCATGTCAGAAATTGAAAACACTGATCAGGATACACCTAGCTATGAAAGGATCCCGATCTAAAGATCATAAATAATGTTCAGTCAACATATCAGCAGGAAAGCTGAGCATACTAGGAACCAAGATGTTGGTTGGCAACTTAGAAAATTACAATGCACTAATAGGAATACCTTTTCTGGAATAACACCAAGCTCAAATCGAATGTGGCAAGTTAGTGATCCTGTTTCCAAGACAGAATATCCAAATTGTTTGCACACCTACTAGTAGCATGATCCGAGCAGTAGTGATTAGCACTGAGGACGTTATGGACCAACACCTGGAAGTATTTCCTGTGAAAATACCAGAAAGTCTACCGCCCCTAAGGAAGATCAACCATAAAATAGATCTGCAACCAGGAAAAGAGCAGGATTCATTACCCACCTACTCAATACCAGAACGATGGGCAACAGACATGGGCATATGGCTGAGAGAAAAAAAGAAAAGCAGGAATTATCGCATGACAAGTAGTTGCTTCAGCAGCTCTGATGTTTGCACAGGAAAAGAAGGATAAGAGACGCATAAGACCAGTGGTGGACCTCACGGCCAGGAATGAGATAACAATTGAGAACGATGAAACCATTCCTAACTAAACGATGATCCTGAACGCTTTAGGAAGTGCAAGATACTGCAGCAAAATCGATCTTAGTGATGCCTACTTCCAGACAATAGTGGAACCAGAGGATGTGAGCAAGAATGCTTGCAAGATACTATTTGGATATTTCGTTAGTAAGGTAATGCTACAAGGAGATATGAATGCTCCAGGAACATTCATGCGCATAATGTCTGATCTATTTGCTGACTATTTAGGATAATTCATGAGAGTATATATTGACGATATACTCATATTGTCCGATACAGAGTCCCAAAATTTGAAACACCTATCTATAATTTGTGATAAACTAAAGGAAGCACAATTCTCTGCAAGCAGGAAGAAATCTGCATTCTTCGCCACCAGTATAGAAGTGTTAGGCTATATTATCAATGATGAAGGACTATCACCAGCACCAGAAAAAAGTAGTGAAGATTGAAGCATGGATAACACCACAGACCAAGAAACAGTCACAGGAATTTCTAGGAACGGTCAACTACATTAGTCAGTTTTTGCCACACATTGTAACCATTACATCACCCCTAATAGAACTTACCGGAACGGCAGAATTTGTGTGGACTACCACCCAGGACCACGCCAGGGAAAATGTTAAGCGAGTTGTTTCAAAATACGAGGTTATGAAACCATTACAATATGATTCATCATTTCCAATATGGCTGATAACCAATGCATCCAACACAGGAGTAGGAGCATGGGGAGAGAACTAGGAGAAATACCAGAGAATGCCAGACCAGTTTCACTTCATAGCAGGAAATTCTCTAATGCCCAAATGAATTATAGTACAACCGACGAAGAAGCTCTAGTGATAGTTGATGCACTAACGGCATTTCATCACATACTTGCAGGAAGCAAGTTTACTATCGTCACAGATCATCTTCCTCTGACATACCTAAAGACAAGCAGAACACCTGCCAAAAAACAACTGCAATGGAGAGAGTTCATGGGGAAATACGATACGGAAATAGTGTACAGACCAGGAAAATAAAACTATTTAACAGATGCATTATCCCATCTTTATGATAAGAATGATGATTACCCACATACTGCAAACGATCCCATACAAGAAAACAACTTACTTATTCCGTCACCTATTTGATCTTTTCTTTCTTGTGAAGAACCTACCATCAAATATGAAATGTCTTGAATCGAAGCCCACACTATTGAGCACATCGGTGCTCATTCAGAATGCAGAAGCGACTGCAGCCAGGAGCAAGCACCGCTAGACGCGGACGATTACAGAAATAGCGAACCCCTAAACGATTGGGGAGACGATCTAAGTTATTCCAGTGCTAGGAGTGAGGAGAAACTTGAACACTGTTAGGCATATGGAAATCCGAGACATGTGCACAGACCCACGGTAGGGTAACTGCGCACAGACCCTCAATTTACCGGAGCCAACACCCCCCTCAGCCCCCGTATGGGGCCTGCACGTTCATAGCTCAATGGAAGTATCACGTGACATCCATCCAGAGGTCACATGTTCAATCCACACCGTCGTCAAAGTTATTTTGGTATGAGATATTTTCTACCAACTGGACATACATGTTTGGAGCTCCCTGCATGACGGCACAAGACCTCTGACTGAGGGATTTTCTACCAATAGCACAGAAGGGACTCTGGCTAGAACGTAGGAAGTCATCAGAGAGAAATTGGTCGGTTGGTTGTTGAGTAATTAAGAACTGAAGACGGAGGCCCCAGTACCCATACGGGAGTTGCAGTTGATGATATAACGGACCGACCGATGACACCCTACCTACTGAGATCAGCTGTATGTTGGTTGGTCCTGTTGATGGGACCCCTCTGCGGAGGCTAGCGGACCAAGGGGAAGCACGCTCTGTAGAAGGCCATAGCTGGAGAAGAGTCCATAAGATGTTGGCTTGTCAGACTCTTACTCGCATGAAGCATAGGCAGCCCATGACGAACTTGATCACTTTATGAACAGAAGAGATTACTGGAACGATAGCAATTAAGTCTAGAGTATCCAGCATAGTTTATACGAGCTAAAGATGGGAAGCTCCTAATAGGAAGCTGCGACTAAGCCGTAGAGTGGTGTGCTCGTTCTCAGGGTCAAACAGGGTTCGCACGAAAGTTGAACTCATGAAGAAAGCGAGCAGTACATGGTTAGTAGGAGGATTAGAAGTACCGACTAGCTACTATAAGTAAGATCGACTCAGTCCGAGTTGGTGAGAGATCATCAAGCAACGGAGAAGAGATCTTATCAATATAAAATTGTTTACCTCATAAATCTTTACCTTACTTTTTTCGAGACGAGCCTTCCTCGACAGATTCTCCGAACAAAGATTTTGGCCTACGTCCTTCGGTTATATACTTGAGTTTGGCGTCTGCCTAACAAACACGCATCAATGCATTGGGCATTCTGCAACATACGTTTCTTCCCTACCCACGAGGAATTAAAACCTAAGACAAAGATCTAAGTAGGCCCCCCTTGCAGCAGCCCACCAGTTATTGAAACCGTACCTAACACCAATAATGACCACAGCGATAGAGATACCCATTCACCATGCCTCCGCCTCGATATCTGAGCCATCAAGGAGCATGTAAAAAAGGCATTAAGATGCAGCTCCTCCACTACCAAAACTTACAATCCTGAATACCCTGAGCATCACAGAAATGAGTCCCTCAATGGAGGATCTCTCGCATACCTGAACGAGGTTCCAGTAGTGGAACTACTCTCCCTTCCTCACGAAAAACGAGAACTCTACAAAGTATATGAGACACCTGATGAGAAAGAAGAGGTAACGGTATTAGAAAGAGTGGTAGATGAAAAGGATATCATTCAATGAGTGGATGATATGAGAAACATTTGGAGGGAACAGATAATCAAAGGATATAGAAATGACCCTATCTACAAGCTAGTGAAGAATTCCAACTACACTTCACGAAATAGAATGACGAAACATTATAGCATATGTAATGGACTACTCTATGCTACCACAAGAGGAGGAGAAGATTGCCTATACATTCCGCAAGGTCATGGAGTAACTGGAGACAGGCTGAGAGAGCTGATGATAGGAGAAATACACAATAAAGGACACTGTAGCACTGAGTGAAACCTCTGGTATGCAACGGAATACATCTACTGGTCGGAGATAAGTAAGGATTTCAAAGACTATGTCCAGCAGTGTGACATATGTCAACTGAATTGGGAAATGACTACATTACGCACGGGCAACACCCTCTGGCTCCCCTATCCAGACGAGATATTTTTGAGCTATGCTATCAATTTCATGGGGCCTTTCACTAAGCCGAGAGGACATGATTCAGTATTGGTGGTAGTGGATAGAGCGGTTGGTTTCAGCTGGCTGATACCAACATCAGTGAACGCTACTGCGATTTTGACAATGGAATTACTCCGACATCATATCTTTATGCCTTACGGAATACCTATGTTGTTTGTTAGCAATGCTGACCCCTGATTCACCCCCGGGTTTTGGAAACAAACTTTGAAGACAATGGGAGTTTAATACATTATGGCTATGCCTGGCCACCATCAGACCAATGGGCAGGTGGAAAGAAAGATCAGAGGACTTAAAATAGCATTAAGGAATGTTGTTAACACTCGCCAAACAAAGTGGTTAACCACCCTCCCTGAAGTGACAGCTTACTCCAATGCAGGTCACCCCGATATTATTGGAATATCCTTATACAAAGCTGTGTATGGACGAGAATACCAACTACTCGATACCTATAAAGTCAATTCTACAACAGTACCCGCATCCGATGATTACTACAATCTACACCAGGAAATTAGGAATGCGGCATACTAAGCACTACGGTTGGCTAGAGTAAGATCAAACAGAGTAGCAGCTAAGAGGAGGAACCTACACAAGCCTGTCGAGATTGGGGAAAGGATTCTGGTTTTTGGAGACCAGTTTGCAACGGAATCTGGCAGATCTTGGAAATTACAGCCACGCTGGCTACGCCCATTTACAGTACTCAAATTCGATGATCATACACAAAACTGCGCGTTTTAGCATGGATGCAAGGATGTACCGAAGGAAGAAATGGGTATTCCACTGTTTAGTAGTCAAACCTTACCACCCTAATGATGATTTTCGGTTTCCAGGATGAGCATTTGCAAAACCAGCACATATTCTTATCAACCAAGAACAAGAATGAGAAGTTCAAACAGTCCTCGATTACATGAGAACAATATGGCGAAGGACAGTTCTTGATTAGTTGGAAAGGATATCAAGCATGTGAAAATAGTTGAGAACTGGTAGAAGAATTGGAACTTGCGATGGATTTGGTTCAAGCATGATAGACAGACAACATGCCTGGAGATGAGTTTCCTACAGCATTTTCCGGGTTAATTCCTATGTGTTATTCTCCTACTAAGGATGGCTTTGAGAGTTATTCAGATGTACCCACAGTTGATAAAGCGTTTTGGGATCCTTATTTGAATTCTGATTATGATAGCGAGGATTAGGATTTTCTTGTTATATTTTTAAATAAGGGTTTTATTTTGTTTGCAGGGTGTACCCAGTACAGGTTACCGGTTTAGGATTTTCAGGTATCAGTTGATACTGTTTGTGTTTTGAATTTGTTTCAGGAAATGAGGTGTGCCTCTAGCTTGATAGTATAGGGTGGGATACTCTATATGTTTTATATTTGGTTTTGAGTATTGGTTGGATACTCTATATGTTTTATGTTTGGATTCGATTATTGGTTTGAAATTTCTTATGTTTTATGTTTGCTTTCAAGGGTACCAGTTTAGAGTTTTACATGTTATGAGAATAAGACTCCCAGTAGCCAAAGAAGTGTATTTAAAGACTGCTATTCTTCACATTAGAAGAAGCAGACTTTGACAGAGAGAGTTTTTTTCAATATACTTGGTTGAACAGTTACTTTCTTTAGTTCACTTCGAGAATCTTTAGTTGAAATCCACCAAACATCTCTGCGACTTCAGTAGTCGCGATATACTAAGAAGTCTACTCAATAACCTCAATTAAAGCCTCTGGACTTTGCTTCGCTAGTTCCCACATTCGGTAAAGAACAAAGCCCGTTAACCCTACATTTACCGCATCTCCTGCTAGGCAGTTACAGTTGCGTCCGGTAACTAAAATGTCAGATCAATGAAGCCCACATCATTACACCATATATGTCGCCTCCGTCCATCTGACCGCATGCTGTTTACATGATATAGAGGAGGTGACCTTTGACAACATCCGAGAAGTAGAACAGAAGAATTCCCGGGAAGATGCATGCAGATAGTAGGCTTCAAGGTTAGCGTTCCTAAACTATAGGTAGCAGGTTACAGGATGTTTTCGGCGAAATATTCTAAAAGGATGTCCCAGTAGTAGAAGATATTAAGGACACATGCGATCCACCCATACCCTTCTGAGATCAGGTGTAGGTTGGATGGTCGTAGCAATAAGACCCGTTTATGTAGGCTGGTAAATCAAGTGGAAGCACGCTTAGAAAGGAAGACCTAGATAAGTCGGAGACCCTTAAGACATTGACACATTGGGCTCAGACTTGCGATTGGCACTAGGTGGCATGGCATGAACCTGATCACTTCATAACCCAACAGACTACGGGAACAATAGTCAACAAGACTAAAGTAACAGGATAGTCTACACGGATAACTGAGTGGAAGGCCTCTGTTTGGTATAACAAATAGCGTAGTAATCTCAATGGAGGAATACTATTCTATAACCGTGGAAGGTGGTGATAAGTTTCAGGATCAAAGCGTGTTCGCACTTATAAGATTCTAGACATTTGTGTAATAAAACCACGGTGGTACTTCATAGGCATAGTAGTTAGAAGTAGTCTGTGAACACTTAGACCCGGGATATAAATATTGCGGTTCCTCTAGAGCTTTACTGATACCATCGAGCAACAAAGGTGAGATCTTATCAATATAAAATCGTTTACCTCATAAATCTTTACTTTACATATTTTATTGAGACAAGCCTTCCTTGACAGATTCATCAAATGAAGATTTTAGCCTTCCTCCTTCTGTTATACTAGAGTTCAGTGTCTGCCTAACACTATATTGATAGTTCTCCTATTACTAAGGCTCACTATATGAACTACGAGTTCACTTCAAACTCCACCCTCAGCTCACAACTCGCTTACATTTTCCCCGCACCTTACTGTCCCATTTACAGTACTACTTTCGGAGAAATCTTCTACACTGAGCCATGTGAAATCAAAGCATGGTTTATATAAGAACCCTCGTCGTTCACAATACCTTACCGGATCGAAATGAGTGATCACTTCAATCGCATATATTGTACCTGGCACTGTTCGAATTTCCACTAGAGTTCAACTAAGTCAGAAGACCACATCGATTGGCTTACTCAGTACTCTGAGAACAAGAAACTAGGCACCATTTGCTAAGGAGAACCCGCTCCTTCGACTTGGGCTTCAGAAACTATTATATGTACTATAAGTACCTTTAAAACCTTCAGAAAAGGGAAATCCAGGTTCTAAACCCTGAAGTAGATGGCCCCAACCCTTTCATACCATCTCTAAAAGACTACCTCTTGCGCTATTTACGATTCATCAAATTGCTCAAAATCTTTAGAAGAGATCGAGAATATTGGCATGAGGTATCTGACTTGGAACCCAACAACACAGTATTAGGGTTCAACTTATCAGAAAAACCTTTTAATGGTATGGCAGAGATTCCAAAATATTCAAAATGTCCAAAACAGACTACAAAAGTAGAACCAATGGATACTCAGCCTGACATCTCGGATGATGGGAGTTCAGCACAGTTTGCACACAACCCCTGCTCCAGTGATACCCCCCATTTCAGTCAATCTCCATCTCTTACTACAGGTTTTCGAAGGGCAAATGTTTTCTCAGTCCTACAATTTTCCTGTGTATTTAGTACGTACTGGATATCAAGATCGGAGACCCCTAAAGTGTCAAAGGAGGATGAGGCCAACTTGAAAGATTTGGCCAAACACTTAGGGATAACGCTCGTACAGATTTGGTGAGATATTAGTACTTTGATCGATTCCACCAACATTGCCTTCAATAGGCTGACAGGTGAAATGCAAGAGAATGCTCTAAAATTGGCGGAAGTACAATGGAAACTAGATAAAGGACAGGACCTTCATGACAATGAGATAGCTATCTTATTGATACAGTTAACCAAAGTAGAATCTGAGGTGAAGGATACGCAATAAGCGATAATCTGCGACATGGCGCACAAACTGGCTGACCCAGATCAGCGGCAGCAAGCCCATGACAATGTAACTACCCAGCTACATTGTAGTCTAGGTCAGTAGAGACAGGAAGTCCTTGCATGAGACTAAACTCGGGGAAAATTGGTGTCAAAACTATGCAGCGAGTTCAACCTCTTCTGTAACCAAATGGTGGACCAGGATAAAGGCTGAACGGAGCCGCTGGTAGATATACATGATGGCTTGAAATTATAGTGTATGACCTTACACAGGGTGCAAAGAGAGAATAAGAAAATGGCGGAAGAGACCACAAAAGCTGGCAAGTCTTTGGCAAAAGCCATGAATTATTTAGCAGAGATGACAAAGAAAATGACAAAAGCGGTTGCGGCACTGCTACATTCAGTCCCAGAAGAGGGAAATGACGAAGACTACTACTCCCATCCTACACGTAGGGAAAAGGGGAAAAGTAAGGAAGCCACTGATGCATCATCTACCGGGGCACAAGGAGGAACTCTGAGGACCCAGACTATGAAGATAACGATGATGGGGATAGAGGAAGAAGGAGAGGAAGTCCTAGCAGTGGTAGGTGATGACAAACACGTAATCAGTCAGGTATGGCAAAAACACTTGCCAATGCAATGGCACTTAACGTAATATGACCATCAGAGCGATCCCCATTCTTAGAAGACCAATCCATGCAAGACATATATGTCTGGATTATACAACACAGGAACTATTTTGAGAGAAACCTGTGGATCTGGGATAATAGGGGGGAACGAGTTATATATGTGCTCAACTGTGCAAAAGATGACATGGTGCTTCGTTACACTATTTGGTATAGGAAGGCTATGGACGGACTTCAAGGGGAAACCCAGCAGCCAGAGCTGGCTGTGTGGACTCATTTTGAACATGATATGATCAAACGATTTGCCCCAGTAGAAGCTGAAATACTAGTACTTCGGGCTATGAAGCTGGTCCAGTACAAGGGCAGTATTGATTATTGCCTCACGGTCATGTACAACCAAAATATTCGGGCACGCATGGTCGGGGAATCTAGGAGGGAGGAGGTCGAACATAAACTTCGTGAATAAATTGTCTGCAGGTTGTTGGCCGTGCAATACACAAGTGATCAAGAATGGGAAGAAGTGCTCAAGCTAAGCAGTCGATTGGAAGAGGCGCTTCACGCAAGAGAAAAGCTCGCAAGAGACAAACTACCTAAGCAAAAATTAGTCTCCGAGGTCCAAAGAGAAGACTGATGGGACTCAAAACACAAAAGACAAAGGATAAACATACCTTCTGTCAAGGGAGGAGGAGACCCACCATGGAAACGAAAATGAGAGGATGAGCCAGAATGGCTTAAAAAGAAGCTCGGAGGTATGGCAAAGACAACCCACACCAATATTGGCTAGGCTCATACTGGTATCACGTAGAGTATGATAGATACTCAGAGGTGAGCCGGAGATTGCACGCGTTGTGGGAAGAAAAACCACACTTATCAAATGTGTTGGGGAGAGAGATGTTCATATATCGGCGGTAACTGTTAGTTCAAGACTGATAAAAATGGGAATTCATCGTGCACGATTGGCTATTGTAAAGCCTTAACTAGCTCGCAGAGTTGCTACTGTCCAGCAACCAGCCCGAATGAATAGGATCTGGGAACTCACAGACGACGAAGAACTGACATAGCTTAGTTCATTGCCAAGAACTGCAACAGCATTTGGGTATTCAGTGTCCATATAGAACTGGAATCGAAATGGGAATCCGCTTTGGCAGAGGTGAATTTGGTACCGACCACAAGGGGTATCAGGTAGTTTCTGTGCAACTACGGGAGTCGAAACTCAAAATGATCAAAGCGGCGCGAAGTAAGTCTCTTCTTTCAACATCAAAGCAAGTAGGCTCTAAGTGAAGGGACCCTATGAGGGACTTGTGAGTTCAAATGCAAGGAATCAATATATGGAGAGTCTAGACCAAAAGAGAGGATAGTTAACATGCCCACATGGCCTGGGAGCCAACAGTACGAAGTTCCTTGAGTCACCTGGTGGCCACGTACTACCCATGTGCAAGCAAGCTTTTATACTGAAAAGGTTAGGATATTGCAATGCAAGATCTACCTGATAATAATATTCGACTGAAAGATAACCGGTGAGGGCCGTTCTACCTAGTATATGACTCTGAGTCATATTATACATATGGACTATCTTGCCATCGGGCCAGACTGTGGAGTAGGGATGTACCGCTTTGGTGCGGAAGGGCCTTCAGAGGTAGCTGGACAGATAACAGAAACTGTAAGGGAAAGGATCAGTCAAAGTAAGAACCCCATACCCGAGAAGCAAAATGGTTAATAATCGCACAAAAATCTGCTAGAAGCCTTTGTCTGGCATGTTGGGGGAAGGCATCCAGCCAGAAAACTGGTCATGTGGAATTGTGTATTGGTGAAACACTGGTTAGTATGTAGACCCAGATTGTTAGAGCTTCAGAGTTGCTAGTTTGTCTGTGGAGACCTCAATTGTCGAAACTATGCAGGTGTAGTAACAAACATCTTGTTACCTACACCTAACACCAATGATGCCTCAACAAAGGAATCAAGAAAGTCTTCTCCATACTAAGTGCCCAGAATTAGAGGCTTTAAAACCAAAACGATACAACTGTCGGGAGAGGATCGCTTACTTCCATATACATGATAAGGGATACAAAGTTAAAGTTATAATAGACTTGGGATCCAATGTGTTGCTTATCAATAAGGACCTAGTTAAAGACCTTTGTGTTCCTATAGTCTAATGCAACAATGCAGTTGATATCTGAGGGTTTGATGTACCATGGGCCGCCTCAGAAGGGAAGTGTTATATCTTACCGATAAGGTTCGAGATAGGAAAAAACTGACAAATTTCGGTAGTGTCATGTGAAGTGGCAAAAGCAGATCACTATGGAATGACAATTCCATTTGGTTGGTAGCATCGTGAATACCCAGTGTCTCAGATAGAAGATGCAGAAAATTGGACCTTTTGGGCAAAAGGTTGTGAAAACTGTGCAGAAGCAGATGAAGGAATATCGGATATGTTGGCATAGGACTAATCAGACACTTGTGACTCTAATGCCTATCATATCGGAAGAATTGCAACTATCAAAGATACAGTGGAACTCGAATCATTACTGAAAGACTCCAGGCATTACAAACATTTGTTCCAGGCACAGATGGCGGAAATACTAGCTCCAAGACTCTCATTCGAACATGAGCTCAAGTTGATTCCAGGATCAACTCCACCCTGGGGACTGATATATCCACTATTGGAAAAACAGCTTAAAGCCTTACAAGAATCCCTGGAAACCTTGTTCAAACAAGGAAAAATCAACCGCAGTCAATCACTAACAGAAGCATCAATATTATTCGTACATAAACTAGATGGCAGATTACGCCTAGTTGTGGATTACTGAAATTTAAATAAGATTACTATCCTCAACAAACATCTTCTTCCATTAATGTCCAAACTTCGTGACCATGTAGCTGGTGCAAAGATCTTCACCAAGTTAGTCCTTAAAGATAGTTACTACTTGATTAGTATTAAGGAAGGAGATGAAGGGAAGACGGCACTTTGTATGAGATACAGACACTACGAATATAAGGTCATTCCTTTCGGATTACATAATACCCAGGCAACCTTTCATGATATGATGAACTAAGTACTTAAATAATACTTAGACATTGGAGTGGTTTGTTACCTGGATGATATTCTCATGTATTCAAAGGATGGAAAGGAACACATCAAAGCTGTCAAAAAGGTTTTACAAAGTCTATTAGACTTTCAATTAGCAGTATCGCTAAAGAAATGGACTTTCCGCGTCAAAGAGGCAGAATTCCATGGCTATATTTTGGCGGTCAACGGGGGGTATCTATGAGGACCCGCAAGGTGGAATCCCTATTGTTTTAGAAAGCACAGAAGTCAGTTAAAGATGTGCAAGTCTTTATTAGATTTGCTAACTTTTACTGCCAATTCATTAAAAACTTCTCCGCTATTTGCAGGTCAATAACCTAGACATTACAAGGAAATCCAAAGAATTTTAAATGGGGAGTGGAGCAGGATACGGCTTTTGAAGAACTAAACCACAGATTCACCTCAGCTCCCATACTCTACTACTTTTTTCCAGAAAAAGAAACAGTTGTGGAAACTAATGCTAGCAATTTCACACTTGGTTGTGTCCTATTTCAATACTTTGAGAAAAAGCTATATCCAGTAGCATTCCATTCAAGAAAATTAAACTCCGCAGAGTGCAATTATGAAATCCGTAATAAAGAACTTATTACGATCCTCGTAGCATTTAAAGAATGGTAACACTACTTGATTAGGATGGAAAAACAGATTAAAGTCGTTACCGACCTTCAGAACCTACAATACTTCTTCACCTCTAAAGTCTGGAGTGGCTGCCTAATTCGATAGGCTCAAAGGTTGGGGGAATACAATGTTCTTATTATATACCAACCAGGTACGAAGGGAGGAAAGCCTGACCCATTAAGCAGATGGCTGGAGAACCATCCTGAGGAGTGAGCTACACATTGCGAACAGAAAACTTTGAAACTGGAAAATTTCGTAGTATCACTAGTAGCGAGAGTAGGCAATGATAGAGAAGACTGGGATGGAGATATGGATTGGAATTTGGAATCTTGAAGAGGTGAAAAGGAACCTGTGATTAGGGTCAAGAGATTGAGAAAAATGGCATACTTGCCAACAAAGGACTCAAGAATAGTGGCAAGACATAACCTGTATACCATAGAGGATGACATTGTCCCGAAATATGGACAAGCATTAATAAGAACATGTATAGCTGTGGGGCTACCCAAAGGAACTTACGGAAGGGTTGCTCCAAGAAGTGGATTAGTAGTACGAAGTGGAATCTCCAGCGGAGCAGGAGTAATTGAGGCTGCTTATGCTGATGAACTCAAACTCGTACTATTTAACCATAACGATGTGGACTGCCAAATAAGAATAGGCGATCACATAGCTCAGTTGGCAGTAGAAAAAGTCAATACCTCAGACATCAAGGAAGTAGACGACTGGAAAGAAATAGAATGTGGGACCACAGGATTCGGAAGCACAGATATAGTGACAAGATCCTTGATTGTCAAAGAATAGGAACCGAGCATCAGTTACCTACAAGCATCGGCTAAAGACAAAAAACATTGGTACGACATTTGAGAAATACTGGAGAAAGTTCTAATGTCAAATGCCATTATCCTACAAAAAGGTATGAAGTAGTGTAATCCTGAATTCTCAAGTGAGATACAGGCAGCTATTGGGACAGACGCAGCTTAGAGGCAATGTAGGTAAGAACTCATTAGATTGTGAGACGAAGGAAAGATTTCCTGATGGATTGGACCTTAACTGACGATCTACTATACAATAAGCAAAGACTGTTTGGACTAAATAGTCATGCGCTCTACACCAAGATCACACAAGGATATCATGATACAAAAGTTGCGGAACATTTTGGACAAGAGAAAACCTTGCGAATCATTATATGAGTATTTTAGGGTAAAGGAGTTGCGCAATGGGTCAATGATTACGTACGATCCTGCGATGAATGCCAACATAATAAATCACCTAGACACGCTAAGTATGGGGTATTGCAATCCTTGCAAATACCTGGCGCAGCATGGGTGTCCATCGTGGTAGACTTTAACACACAACTACATGAGTTATAAGGATGCACTCAGATAATGGTAGTAGTTGATCGGTTTACAAAGATAGCACATTTCATTGGATTACAAACATCAGCTACCACTACAGATGTGGCAAACGGATTCCCATGCGACATCTGGAGGCTGCACAGCCTGCCAACTGAAATCGTTTCAGATATGGACTCAAAGTTTGCAGGAGAATTCCTGGAATCCCTCTGCAAAGCATGGGAAATTAAGCGAAGAAAGTCCGGAGCATACCACCCTCAAACTGATGGACAAATCTAAAGTACCAATCAAGTGCTAGAATGATCACTACGAAGTTTTGTCAACTACGATCATGACGATTTGTATCAGCTATTACCAGTAACGGAACATGCATACATCAATTCTGCAACCAATGCTCATGGGATGTCACTATTCTATACGAACTATGGATTCCATCTACAGACAGAGTGGATGAAGGAGCGACAAGCTTCAAATCCAGCAGCAACACTCTACATGAATTGGATTAAGGCGGTATATGAACAAGAAGGTGGGTTACACGAAAGGACAAAGATAGGAATATCAAACTATTATGACCGGAAAGCACAACAACAGCCGGGCTTCAAGATAGGGGACAAAGTAAGGTTGAACATAAAGAGTATACTCATCCGATCAAAATCAAGGAAGCTAAGGTCAAAGCTTTGCAGTCCTTTCCAAATTTTGGAGAAATGCGGATCACCAGCTTTCAAGCTCTACATATTCGATGGATAGAACATTCACTCCATATTCTATGTCACACTATTGGAACCCAACCATGAATCTGTGCATGATAATCACCAGCAATGCCCTAGAGAACTGGAGGACATTGAGGGCGATCTACAATGTGAGATTGAAAAAATTGTAAGAAGCAAGATTCGCTCTTACAGAAAATGGGTGTGCGGCTGCTATCAGAAGAAGCAGAAGCAATAGTACTTTGTCAAATAGCAAGGGTGTGCAGAAGATGAGAACACATCTGAGCCAGCTACCAGTATGGAAAAAGCGGAGGAAGTTGTGGAGAATTTTCATAATGAAAATCCAAACATGCCAGGAAGGGCATAAGTAAGATAGTGATGAAAAGGTTTTCCTACTGTGGGTAAGTAAACCCCGAAGGTTTCTTACCCTGACCACACTGAGTCTGACAATGTATTTAGGTAAATTATAGAAGAAGTTATAAAGACATTCGAGGTGAAGCCTGGTAGAAGGGAGCTTATGTTAGGCATATGGAAATCTGAGACCAAGTGTACAGACCTCACAGTAGGGTAACTGTGCACAGACCCTCAATTTTCTGGAGTGCAAACATTCCCTCCAGCACCCTTGTGAGGGCCCGCAAGTCATTTGTGAGATTTCATGACTTATGTCATATAACTATAATGTCACAGCAATGAAGCCCACTTCATAACACCATGGACGTCGCTAGAATGCATCTGGTCGCATGCTGTGAGCAGGGTATATGAGTGTAGATATTTGGCGACATCTGGGAAGTTCAACGCAAGATTTCTGTTGGGGCGCATTGAGATAGTAGGCTTCAAACTTAGGCTTCCTAAACTAGGAGTTGAAAGTAACGAGACGTTTTCGGTGAAATACTCCAAGAGGATGTCCTAGTAGCAGAAGCTATTAATAACATACTGGATCCACCTATATCCTTCTGTGATCAGCTATCAATTAGTTGGTTTTAGCAATAGGACTTCTCTATGGAAGCCGGCAGACCAAGATGAAGAATGCTCCTAAAAAAAGACCTAGATAGGTCGGAGACCCTTAAGACGTTGACAAGTTAGACTTGGACTTGTGTTGAGCACTAGGTGGCCCAGCATGACCCTGATCACTTCATGACCGCAGCGACTACGGCAACAATAGTTAACAAGACTAAAGTTATATAATAGTCTATGTGCACAACTAAGTTGAAGGCCACTGTTTGGTATAACAAATCGTGCAGTCATCTCAATAGAGGAATACTATTCCGTAACTGGGAACAGGTGTGATAAGTTTCAAGGTCAAACAGTGTTCATACTTATAAGCTTCTAGACGTTTGCGTATTAAAACCAGAGTGGTACTTCAGAGGCATAGTAGCAAGAAGCAGTTCGTGAACACTCAGACATGGGATATGAATATCGTAGTACCTTTCGAGCTTTACTGACATCATCAAGCTACGGAGAAGAGATCTGATCAATATAAAATTGTTTACCAAATAACTCTTTGCTTTATAGATTTTATCGTCATAAGCCTTGTGTGATAGATTCTCCAAATGATGATTTTGGCCTATGTACCTCAGTCATACTAGAGATCGACATCCACCTGATAAAAGCTAGCCTTTATTTAGCACCAAAAACAAGAAACAGGACATGTAATCTATTTCATATTTTAGAAAAATGGTTGTGCCAAAATCCTCCTATTTCTCCCTGTAAAAGTGAGTAATAGTTGAGTTCTGCTTGTGGCAACCTGACCCAGGCTGAATGTTGTTCATTTCATAGTGCATTCATTAGCTCTTACAACCACACAATATCTTCTCTTACCTCTACGATTGGCTAAGTACTGACTTTAACACCAGACTCCTACACAGACCGTTAGGCACTGTGTGTAACTCTTTGGCGCCTAGATGAACTCAACACCAGCATTCTAACAATGTAAAGAATGTCTACTTGGTGCTAGAATCCATAGAGTTATAGCCTGGCGAGTCTTTGGTAAAGTGTGGACTAAGAGTTGACTTTGATGCCAGATTCCTACAGAACCTGTGGGGTGCAGCATGCGATACTTTGGCACCTAGATCTACCCAATGCTAGTACTCAAATGGTGTAAGGATCATCTACTAAACCCCACTATCTATGGGGTTACAGGCCAGTGGGTCTTTGGTGAGAGTTTGACAAAGTACTGACTTTGACACCAAATGCCTGCAGGACTCTCATGACACAGGTTTCAATACTTTGGCACCTAGATCTACTGAATACCAGCTTTCCAATGGTGTGATGAATATCTACTCAGCAATAATGTCTATAGAGCTATAGCCTAGTGAGTGTTTGATGAGGCTTTGACGAAGTACTGAGTTTGATGCCAGGTTTGTACAAAGCCCTCATGACGGCACTTCTAATACTTTGGCTCCTGGGTGTACTCGACACCAGCCTTTCAATGGTTTAAAGAATGTCTACTTCATGCTAATGTCCATGGAGTTACAGGCTGTTATAGAGGTGGTATTTCCTGACGAAGTTGTGATTAAGTGATGACTCTCATATGAGATGCCTACAGAGTCCTTACCACTCAGTATGCGACACCTTAGCATCTAGATGTACTCGATGCCAGCTTTCCAATAGTGTAAAGATTTACTACTCAGGACAAATATCCCTTGAGTTATAGCCTTGTGAGCCTTTAGTGAACTTTTGACTAAGTACTGATCCTGATACCAGATACTTACAGTGCTCTTAGGATACAGTATATGACACTTTGGTATCTAGACAGACCTGATACTAGCTTTCCAATTCCGTAAAAAATGTCTACCTGGCACCATTACTCATTAGATTACAGTATAGTTAGTCTTTGGTAAGACTTTGACTACGTACTAACTTTGATGCCAGATTCCTACAAAATCCTCATGATATAGCTTCTGATACTTTTCCAACTAGACATACTTGATGCTAGCCTGTCAACAGTGCAAAGAGTGTCTACAGACAGCCAATACCTACAGAGCTACATGCTGTTATGTCTTTTACTTGTCATGTACTTTTTGTTACTTTATATTAGCTTTTGTACTCTCAGTCCCTGTATATTTTCTTTTCTAAGAAACTTGTACCATAATAAAGACAACTTTTGTAGATAAATATTATAAATTACCAAGTATAACCTAGGTTAGCATGTGAGTTACACTCTTATATCTTATGAATCTAGTAATTCGCCAGAGGTCATGAGCTTCAGATACTAGTATGATAACAGGATATGTCCTTGACATTTGGTTGCTACATCTGGTTGCATTCTGTATCGCTTGTAGATTTGGTTGCTATGTCTGGTTGCATTCTGTATCTCTTCTAGATTTGGTTGCTACCTCTGGTTGCATTCTGTATATCCTGTACTTGGATTGAGGCATCCAGGGCATAGTTGCTATGCTACCTTGTATCCTGAATCATGGTTTATATTCAGCTATTCTGTGCATCTGACATACCAAATACACAAGATACAAGAGTTTATTTTTGCTAATGAGTGGTATAAGTAACTAAGGACATACTGAATCCACCTATACTCTTCTGAAATTAGCAGTAGGTTGGTTAGTCCTAGTAATAAGACTCTACTAAAGAGGCAGGTGAATCAAGGTGAAGTATACTTAGACCGGTAAACCTAGACAAGTCATAGACATGTAAGATGTTAGCACATTGAGCTTGTGTTAAGCATATGGAAATCAGAGACAAAAAGTGCACAGACCTCAAAGTAGAGTAACTGTGCACAGACCATCGATTTACTGAAGAAGCTAACACTCCCCTTGGGCCCCCTCATAGGGCCTGCACATCATTAGCGAGATTTTGAGAGTTGCATCCTATAACTAAAATGTTACATCAATGAAGCCCACTTCATAACACCATATACATCGCTGCCGTCCATCCAGCCGCATGCTGTTTGCAGGATATATGAGAGGAAACCTTCGGCAGCATCTGGGAAGTGGAACAGAATAGATCCATAGGAGGTGCCTTGAGATAGTAGGGTTCAAAGTCAGGCTTCCTAAAACTATAGTCAAAATTGATGGGACATTTTCGGTGAAATACGCGGAGGAGATGTCCCAGTTGTAAAGACTATTAGGGACATACTGAATCCACTGACACCCTTCTCAGATCAGCTATAGGTTAGTTGATCCTAGTAATAGGACTCATCTATGGAGGCCGGTAGACCGACAGGAAGCACACTCAGAAAGGAAGACCTAGATAAGTTGGAGAACCTTAAGATGTTGATACATTGGGCTCGGACTTGCAATTGACATTATGTGGCCCGGTACGAACCTGATCACTTCATGACTAAAGAAACTACTGGAACGTTAGTCAATAAGACTAAAGTAATATAATAGTATATACAGTCAACAAAGTTAAAGGCCGTTGTTTGGCAAAATAAATAGGGCAGTCATCTCAATGGAGGAATACTATTCTGTAACGGTAAAAGAATGTGAGAAGTTTCAGAATCAAATCGTGCTCACACTTATAAGATTCTGGACGTTTGCGCATTAAAAAGCTAGAGTGGTACTTCAGCAGCATAGTAGTTAGAAGTAGTCAGTGAACAAGAAAATGCGGGATATAAATATCGCACTGCCTCCTGAGCTTTACAAGCATGATCAAGCAAACGAGAATAGCACTTATCAATATAATATTGTTTCACACTTTAAATCTTTACCTTACCTATTTTATTGAGACAAGCCTTCCTCACCAGATTCTCTGATCCAAGATTTGACCTACATCGCTCAGTTATACTAGAGTTTGGCATCTGCCTAATAGCATGATCTTGTGATTGGCAATAAGTAGCCCACTATGAAATGAATAACTTCATAACTGAAGAGACAACTGGAATGATTATTAGTGACATCGGGGTAATACTAGTATTTATTATGGGCCAGGATTCGGTAGGTTTTCAATTTGCCATCATGGCTTCTGTACTATCTTAGGTCCACTTCCTGTCTCTCCTCACAACTCAGCATCGCCTATGGGCCTGTCTGGACTGTGGGGTATGGCCAGGATTGTCTTCCCCCGGTCTACTTCCTAGGCAGTGCCCTGCCTTAATATTGCCTATATTCCTACTACATAGGAGGCCCTATTCTACTAAAAGAGTAATATTTTGTAAGAACAGTAAAGCCTATTGACAATAATGAATTATGTCTTTCTATGTAGTGTAGCTGACCTCTATCATGAGAGTATAAATAGCAAATATATAGATTCTTGGCATATGATTTTGGCATACTATTCTGGTGTATGATCCTGATATGGGCATATTATTTTGAGCATATGATTTTCTTCTTCTAACTAAACTTGTATATCGCTAAGTGATCTAGTTTTAAGTTTTTATTACGGTAATATCTACTTTACAAAATAGCGAATATAAGGCAACTATCTATACATTCGAGTTGCTATATGATCTCTGTCACTGTTCTGGTATCTTGTTAAAGTCCTGCAATGGCTTTCTCCTGCTTTTTATATATTCATTGTGCACAGCCTACTTTATAAAGTGGACTATACCAGAGTCATTGTCTATAAAAGCTCCTATATAATATTTGACAGTAGGCGACTATATGAAGATAGCAGAGCCCAAATTGTATTCATTAGTTATAGGCAGTTGGAGATAGCAAATTGTTGGCACATACTAAAAGCACTGTCAATCTTGACTTCAAGCTTCTGGAACAGGAATTGCTAGTCTTAAAGTCTTTTAATACAACAATACTGTCCTATTATTAGGCATATGGAAATCAAAGAAAAAGTGCACAGAACTCACAGTAGGGTAACTGCAGACAGACCCTCAATATTCCAAGGAGCCAATACTGCGCTCTGGCCCATTATGGGGCCCACACGTCATTAGTGAGATTTCGAGAGTTGTGTCTTGTAACCAAAATGTCACATCAATAAAGCCCAGTTCATAACACTATATATGTCACTGCTGTTTGTCTGACTGCATGCTTTTCGCAGGATATCGGGGAGGGGACCTTTGGTAATATCGGGGAAGTAGAATGGAGGAAGTCCGTCAGAGGTGCATTGAGATAGTAGGCCACTGTTACGATCCCTAACCGGTATCAGTTCTCAGCGACGGGTGGACGATACTTCTCTCTTTCTCTCTCGACGATAGTTCTTAGGCCGTTGCCTACGATAAGGTGGGAGAGACTCTCGTGTCTCTAGTCCTTATCGCCTATCGTACTCTTTCTTCAACTCGACTCTGTACCAGAGTCCTTCTTCTCGTAGGTAGGTATTCGTAAAGAGCGTAAAGGTTTTATATTCGTAAAAGCATACAGTAATAAGTAAGGAAATAACTTAGAACGAAGCGTGAAGAGCCTATCTACTCGGACCTTTTTTTTTCTTTCTTTTTTTAATCATCATGTATTCGTTGATTTATGGTACAAGAACTTGCATGCAGCGCTAGCTATGGCATAAACAAAACCTTAATCTCAAAAACTCGCAAATAATAAAAGAAATCATCGCACCAAACTATAAAAACCTCCTATATGTGTCCGATAGCCGACACGAAATCCCTAAGGAAATAAAACAACAAAGCGCATAATCATAACAAAAAATACTTTTCCAAACAAGTAAAGAAACATAGCGGGTAAAGGCCTTGTGCCCCTAGGGGGCGAAGCCGTGGATTGGAAGCGCAGACGCTTCAGCGTCTGGGTCTAGCAGGTGGTCCCTTTCTGCCGGGGGCATGCCTGGTGGGAATCCCGTCGCTGTGACATTTATGTATCTAGCGAGGGCGATGAGGATGGAGGGGCTTATCCAGAGTGGGCTGTCCCAATCGATCGAAGTGAGGCCTCGGAGGTGTCGCTCCCTAGGTTCCTTGCGGGACTCGCAGTAAAGGATGGCATGGGTGAAGTCCTCTTCTTCTTCCTCGCAAAGCGGGCAGAGGGGAGAG
>JACCEG010000600.1:38859-69878 GCA_014065205.1 Tuber brumale | reverse complement strand
TTCTCGGGGAAGAAGTGTTCCAGAAGGGCTTTGTTGATCTCGTTGGGGGTTTCAGCTCCCGGGATTTGAGGGAACCTGTCTGGTGGTTTTCCGAACGCGAACTTCTTCGCCGTCCAGAGGGTCTGGGGGTTGGCTGTCTGCAGGAAATTTTTCCAGTACTCGTTCTTGGCTTTCTTGATAGCCTTGAAGTACAGGAGGCTTGCTTTCTTGGACTTCTCTTTAGAAGAGGGAAGGGGGTCTCTTCGGGCCGCCCGGACGGAAGAGTGGAAGGCTGATCTTTGTGTTGTTAGGTCGGGGGTCCACCATGGTTTTGACCTACCTATCTACTCGGTCCTAATGACCTCCTTATATAGTTGCTCTTTCCACCCTTATGACTCACCCCTCGAGTCACGTGCCACATATGACTCACAACTGTGGATTATGTAAAATCCTTTTCAATATGTCATATGACCAAAGTGGTCACATGCGCAAAACTCATGACCTCTAAATGAGGTCATGTGCGAAACATAACATATCATCATAAACCAATCATATGACCAAAGTAATCATATCCGCGAAATCCATGACCTCTAAATGAGTTTATATGCAAAACATAACATGCCTATGACTCATAACTGTGAATCATGTGAAAACCTCTTCCTCACTAAGCCACATTCGTGACAAATACTATCTTTCAGAGAACAAGGGACTACAGGAGAGATGTAGTAATACAGCTAGCTTAGTTTAGAGGTTTTGGAGGCCATCTAGTAGAACATAAAGACAATTCTCATAGTTGGTTTGCTATTTAAGTCTACCCCTCCTCCTCACTTCCTCAGTATGATCAGCTAGTATACTTCTAGCATACTTCTACCAAAAACCACACTCCTCAAGCTAGTTTCCTATTACTGTCTATTAGCTAGCAGCTCACTGCCTATAGGCGCTTCTGCTAGTATTTAAGCTAGTACTTCCTTCAGCTGGTACTGTATTATTATCACTTCTCACTTGATCTGTACTTCAGCTATTGGCCCTTTATCTAGACCGCATTTTCTAGCAGCTCTCTAGGGTTCTTAGGCTCTATCACAAGCCTTCTTGGCTTTAATATCTTTCTCCTTACTATTTGTTCTCCTTCCCACCACTGCTAGGATTGATAATTTCTGTTGTACTTGGGGTTGCTAGTAGCATGAAGAAGAGTAAGTGGGTTACATGTATCATCCTCTGGGTTACATGACTTTAGGCTTCTGTGGTATCATTTATTTGAGGTTTCTTTGTTGCTAGACTGGTTTACTGTTGTGGTTGGGAGTTTGTTATACATTGCATACTAGTGGAGGTTTATTGGTTTATGATAACTGTGTGGTTGTACTTAGGGAGAATTTTTTATACCAATAGGTACTTTGTACTTAACTGTTTTTCTTCAGACTTTATAGGCTAGGGTGGGGGAGGACATTTGTAGCTACCATACCTAGTAAGGATACATATAGCTATGTGTACCTTAAACTTGAATATGTATGGTATTGGCCATCTATACTATTTACTAAATATTTTGCAATAGAAAACCCCTTGGTATTCATTAGCAAAATGAATATCCTGCATTCTGTGTATCCTTTGCATTAGCATCCTCCATCTCCTCTATTTTCCTCATACTTGAAATCAACCCTCAATGCAGGAGTCTTATAATCATCCACTCTACCTCTCTTCCCATTATGACTTCAGCTCAAGAGTGATAGCTATCTTCATCTTCTCCTCACTGTCCTCCTTCGCTTTCTTACACATTGAGGCTTTTATACTTTTGGGTTCCAGTACTGCCTTTCTGCTGTCCATTCCCTCCCACTCACCTCACTTAGCGAGGCCCCTCTATACAGTCACTGACCATTTACTTTCCATACTTCAGGCAGCTGGGAATACAGTTTATAGTATGCAAGAACTCTGCAACAGGCTTGTGGGTTGATCTCACCCATCTCTACAGTCAGCTTAAGCGGTAGTATCTCATCTACTAAGTGACACTATCCCTCAAAGAATAAGGAACTATATGAGAGATGTAGTAAAATGCTTGTTCTCCACTAGGAACTACCTAGTAAGACATGAACACGATTACTGAGAGTTGACACAGTCCAGTTCCATTTCTATTCTGACCTGACTGTTGGATCAGCTTGCACTCTACTGCTGTATCTTTTCTCCCGCTGGCATCCTACTGTCCTTACCTCTCCTTCCAATCCCTACAGTCAGTCCCCTTTCTCAGTTGCATTACGTTCTAGGATACTTTCTACAGTTTCTGCCCTCCAGCCCATAGTATCTGGCTTGATTGTTTGTGGGATCTGTTTTGATATTTACTTTGTTTTTTCAGTGATGTTCTGGGTGGTTACTTTCCCACATTTTCCTGCTTATTTTTACTTACACTACTCTTATTCACTGAGTTTGCTTGTGAGGTAGGAACAGGTTTTCTTTAGACAAGATGTGCGGTTAAGCTCATATCAGAGGAGCTTGAGGATACGATCAGGCTAGGTTGATGGAGGAAGGGGAATTGTTTTATGCCATAGCTAGCACCGCATGCAGATTCTTGTACCCTAAATAATAATGAAATAATATTATATGAAAATAAAAATAAAAATATAACCAAAAAAGTATCCAGTGTATCAGTCATACAAGACCTTGTAATGTTAACTATTAACCAGGATACAACATTGGTCCAATGTCGTATCCCGATTTGCATTTTGCATCATCCCATACCATGCTGTGATCCTGGTACTAAACCTTACGTCTTGTATATCCTGACCATGTCTGACCTTCCACTGTTACTGTTAGGCGGATGCCAAACTCAAGTATATAACTGAGAGACGTAGGCCAAAATCTTTGTTCGGAGAATCTGTCGAGGAAGGCTCGTCTCGAAAAATAAAAGTGAGGTGAAGATTTATGAGGTGAAACAATTTTATATTGATAAGATCTCTTCTCCGTTGCTTGATGATGTCTGTAAAGCTCGGGAGGCACTTCGATATTTATGTCCCGCGTCTGAGTGTTCGCCGACTACTTCTAACTACTATGCCTCCGAAGTACCACTCTGGTTTTAATACGCAAATGTCCAGAATCTTATAAGTGTGAACACCGTTTGACCCTGAAACTTATCACACCCTTTTCGCGGACTCGGAATAGTATTCCTCCGTTGAGATGACTGCGCTATTTGTTATACCAAACAGCCGCCTCTAACTTAGATGTCCGCATAGACCAGTATATGACTATTAGTCTTGTTGACTATCATCCAGTCGTCTCTTCGGTCATGAAGTGATCAGGTTCATGCTGGGCCACCTAGTGCCAATCGCAAGTCTGAGTCCAACACGTCAACGTCTTAAGGGACTCCGACTTATCTAGGTCTTCCATTCTGAGCGTGCTTCCCCTTGGTCCGCCGGCCTCCGTAGAGGGGTCCTATTACTAGGACCAACCAACCTACAGCTGATCTCAGAAGGGTATGGGTGGATTCGGTATACCCCTAATAGCTTCCGCTACTGGGATAACCTCTTGGAGTATTTCGCCGAAAACGTCCCGTCACTTTCGGCCCATAGTTAGGAAGCCTAACTTCGAAGCCTACTATCTCAATGCGCCTCCGACGGATTTCCTCCGTTCCACTTCCCAGATGTCGCCAAAGGTCCCCTCTCATATATCCTGCGAACAGCATGCGGTCGGACGGACGGCGGCGACGTATATGGTGTTATGAAGTGGGCTTCATTGATGTGACATTTTAGTTATGGGACGCAACTCTCGAAATCTCGCTAATGACGTGCGGGCCCCATAAGGGGGCCGGAGGGGGGTGTTGGCTCCGGTAAATTGAGGGTCTGTGCGCAGTTACCCTACCGTGGGTCTGTGCACATGTCTCGGATTCCCATATGCCTAACAGTTACCCCCTGACACTGTCTGATTGCCCACCTGCAGCTCAGAATCGCATCCAATTGACAGCTCCTCCTTCCTGATGTCCCCTCTTTCTGCTATCCTTCATCTTGACATCTCCCGCACTGTCTCATTCTGTCTTAATTATACTTACTCTTATTCTACTCACTTAGGATACACTGACTTCCAGCAACTCATTTTGGCATTGGTTATTATCCAACTCTACATCCTGATTATTTCTACTACTACTCATACTATGTGGACTTTGGCCTGCAATATTTGATGTTTCTGGACTTCACCATTGCCGCTGCAATTAAGCGCATAAAATCAAGGGATAACAGAGTACCGGTACAGTGCATAGACGCACAGGTTTGAGAAAATACATCTTCGCTCTACTAACTCAAATATTTCTCTTTTGTGACACTATTGCTCAGCTACCAATCCTGTCGGCCAGTTTAATCCACAGGGGCTCGTTTATGTATTTCATACATATATTTGCATGCATATGTGCTTTAAAGTATTCATATCCCTCAAGACCAATAGGGAAAGAAAGAAAAGAAAAGAAAAGAGAAAAGAAAAAGGTAAAGGTTGGAAACCGCTTATCGTACAACGCCTTCGTAACAACCATGGACAGCGCTGTGGTCATTGCATCTGATCACAATATCACTATCTCAACTCACAAGTAATCACTCGCAACAACTCAAGCACCTAGGCCATGAGTCATCCACTCAATCCAAAATAATCCGTTTTCAGCAGCTAGAAAGGAAGAGAAAAAAGGGAAAGGAAAGGGGGAAGAAGGAAAAGGCCTCCTCGAATTCGTTAAAACTGGAAAACAAAACAAAAAAAAAAAAAAAACATCAAACAATGCAACGAGAAACTAGTTAGTCGTGAGCATAGGATAATCGTAAATATAAAAGGAAAAACTAGCTTTTGAGGGAACCAATGGGGCCCCTTTTACAAATGATGTTTCCACACTCTCCCTTGATTCACTTTCACCTCCATTAATCCCCATCCATTCGGATACGTGTGGTTGCCCCATTCCTGTTTTTTTCCCATATGGGGGCACTTTTCGTGTGAATCCAGAGCGTTCTCTTGTTGTGAACTCGCAATCCATACGCCCACGGCTAGACGGAGAAAAAGCCGGACGTTTACGCATGCAAAACAAATTCACAAACCACCCACAAGACAACCAACAGAGCCGATAGTAACAAATGAAACCAGGAGAGGCATTACCGAGCTGATCGAATTACCCCCATTGCTGTTGATTGAAAAGCCCATCCTCCAAGGTACGGTCTTCCAAAGTCCTTATCACATTGCGGTTCCTATACTGTCCCCCACGGGCCTGTTGCCGTCCCCTCCCATTACCAGGTTCGTCTGGAATGCCTCCGGGCGGGGGCGGGAAATATGCTGGGCTAGGTTGCAGGCGGATAGGCTGTGTAGGATCCATCATTGAGGCAGCTCTTTGGATTTGGGGAGGGACTCCATCCACCATCGTGGCTGAGCGCTGGCGAGCCGCCCGATTGGGGTTCTGGGAATAGAGTGCTTGGTGGGAAGCCTGACCATAGCCTGAAGAGACTTGCCCTCCTTGGTGCTGGTGTTGGTGCTGCTGCTGTTGCTGTTGCTGTTGCTGCATGATACCAAGTTGACTCCCATATTGGGTACTGCTCGTTGTATAGGCTGGCGGCGCTTGCTGTTGGGGCTGGTTGGGCTGTTGTGTCGAGCTGTAAGCATTATTATAGACAGTGGGAGGCTGTGGATGTCCCGAGGAGGCTGGGAAATTGCCAAGAGAGACAGCAGAGTAATTGGGTTGTGTCTGAGCCACATGGGCAGCTTGTTGCGCTTGTTGAGCGCGTTGCTGGGCTTGAATCTGTGCTTGTGCCTGCATCGCTGCTTGTTGCTTTTGCATCATTGCTTGCTCTGCTCTCTGCTGCTCAGCGCCAGACATTGGGGACTTCGGCGGTGGTGATTTGAGATTCATAGGAGGTACGAAAGGCCCCGTGTACTTCTGTTGGGTAATGAAGGGGTGTAGCTTTGCCTGTTGTGGGGACCATCGTTCTACAGGATTGATATTTAGTAAGCCCCGAACGAAGTCAATGAAGGCGATTCGATTGTTCATTTCTATATCAACCCATGTTAGAGTGCCCAGACCACGGAAATACTTGAACGAAACACACCTCTCTCGATCTCAATTGGCTTCATATTTTTTCGAGGCATCGCATACTGGCGAATTATTTCAGGCAATGTGGTTGCCTGGAAGTATTTCTTGCTTGGCTGCTCCTTCGTCCCGTGTTCCCGAGAGTATTTCTCCATGCTCTTGAGCTGGTAAGTCTTCCTCCCAAACTCATCATGTACCTTTTCAAAGAATTCGCCGGCTTGCTTTCCCATCTCGAGCATCCATACTGGGGGCATTCCAAGCATTTCATTGATTCTCGCCACCTGGTTGTACTCAGAGCTACCTGGGAAGAGTGGGAGACCCAAGAATAACTCTACAACAATACATCCAAGTGACCACATATCAATTGACGAGGAGTACCTGCAGGGCGTTAACCTATATACTTTGGAGTAAGGAATTCACTTACGGTAATCCTAACAAAACTTCGGGTGATCGATAGAAACGGGATTGGATATAGGTATAAACTGTCTGTCTCTCATCACATGCAGAGCCAAAATCTATGACCTTTATGATCGGACTCTCCAGGCTAGTGAATGACACCAAGGATCAGACCCCACTTCCCTAAATAACGGCAGGTAATGATGCGAGACCTACTTTTTCAACAATATATTCTCCGGTTTGAGGTCGCAATGGATGAGCCTCGCTTTATTAAGGAGACATAAAGCGTTCAACAGCTGCTGGGCGAAAACCCGAACAAGGGTTGTGCTCAAGCCCCTAAACTGGTTCTGTTTGATTAGCTCATACAAGTTGACACTGAGCAGCTCGAAAACAAGGCAAAGATGCTGGCGGTGGATGAAGGTATCCTTTAGGCGGAGGATATGATGGTCGTCATTTTTGTCTAATTTGCTATTGAGCTAGTATTGCCGTCCAGTCAGTATAGCGGCCTAAAGAGAAGAACTTGTTTAATTTTTTCCCTTACCAAATCAAGAACAGAGACTTCCATCATACTCTGGTTAAAGTACGCGGTCCGGTTCTTCACAACTTTTACTGCGACAACCTCCTGTGTTTTAAGGTTCTGACACTTCACAACTTGACCAAACGTTCCTTGTCCAAGGACGTCCAGAATAAGATAACGATTCCTATAACAAAGGCATTAGCCGATCCTCTACACCATTGGAAACGGGCATCAGCCTGGCGTACTTCGTTTCTTCTGATCCAAGAATGTCGTTTACGTATAGTATGTAATCGCTGTCTTCATTATCGTATCCATCATTTTTCACGCCCTTGCTCGGTTTGGTTAGGACCCGCCGAGGATTTCTGGAGGATTCGTATTTGAAAGTAGGATTGCATATACGGTACGTGGAGGGAAGATGAGTTGTCAGCGCTTGCAATGGCTACATCTCGACGTTAGTCGAATTATTAAGGGCGCTGTAATATAAGTCCACATACGCTAATAAAGCCACCCTCAGGGTGAGCTCTTCTGAAAGCGGGTTGGGAATTTGTCTGCGGTTTCAAGTCACTCAGTGCAGTGACCCTGGAAAATCTCGGTGGATGTTCCCGGGGGGCGGATTGGTGATGTCCAGTGTGCATTTGGTCGTACATAGATCCTTGCGGCATCGAAGAACCAGATGAAGGAAAATAACGCCCATTATTGGGGTCAGGACCTAGCAGCAGAGGTTTAGTGAAATGGGGACACAGCTTGGGAGATTACTGCGCAAACCTGAGGAGCCCGAGCCCGGCTGTTGTAAATGATGTTGATATGACTGCATGCTCGGGGGTGCACTTGTACGGGGGGAAGCAGCAGGAGGCTGCTGTTGTTGGGCGTAGTAGGACTGAGAACTACTGGTGTAATTCAATCGTGACGGAGATTGTCGTTGTTGATACGATGAGGAAGATGTAGACGTAGCCATTTGAGGTGGGTAATTAACTTGAGGTAATGAATGGGTCGACGTAGAAGAACTGTAACCAGCCTGAGGATTAGAGTTTGAACCAATCCCAGTATACCTTTGAGATGCGGATTCCTCGGGAGACACATAGGGTTGCCGAGAACTTTGAGGCTGTTGGTATTTAGCCCGACTATAAGGATCAGCGTCAGGCATTTGCACATCCATATAATCTGAGGCACTATCTAAGCGTGTAGTAGGGGCCGGCTGCGCAGGCGGGGGTCCCGTTCCCGTACCATGATAAGCCTGGTAGGGTTGCTGCGTTGTGCCCGGCCCGGATGCCGCAGCCATACTCGACGGAGGAGGTTGTTGAGGGGGGTTGTGATCTCGGGGGTGCTGCGGGGAAGGATTTTGCTGGAGAACGTTGTTCGCGTATCGTGGCTGTCTGTTCGCCGTAGAATCGGTCGAGTAGGAGGGCCAGGGGTCCATTGCTACCGTATTGGCAAGTCCTCACAAGAAGCCAAGTATGGAACTTGAGTTGAACGATTACTTACCCAATACTGTTGTGTGGAGCACGAAAACGTTGAAAGACGTTGCTGAAACCAGCGACACACCAGACCTCGTCAGCAGCCACTGCAAAGATCGCACCCGGCCAAGCTGCGAGAAAATGGAGAAAATGTTCAAGCCTCCAGATTGCCCGGATATAAAGGTGAACAAAGGCACACAGAAAGATGACGGAAGAGTGGGGAAACCCTTTTTTCTCCTCTGGCTGCAGAGTGACTCTCAGGATGGGGGGGGGGGGCTTTCCTGAAGCTGAGTGTGTGCGGTCGCCGTTGTCGTTGTCAGCAGCGGGGGAGGGAGAGTCCCTGTGTCGCAAGGTGTGGCGGTCGCAACCGCTACTTCCCCAGAACTGGAGGAAAGAGTGGAGTGCTGGTATCGTAATTCCCCAGCCAGAAGTAAGGGAGACGGCTCAGAAACCTTACCAAAAGAAAATGAGAAGAAGGGGGAAAAAATAAAGAAGGTGTGGATAACCTTGAAGGAAAAAGAAAGGCAAGCGCAAGCAAATCAGAGATCTGGGTTAGGTCTCAACACCTTGCCTATGCCATGTTAAGCTCAATAAAAATTCAGTTCACCCAATCAAACAGAACATATGGGATCGAATTGTGGGCCGGTGAATTGCCTGAGATAACTGTATTTGAGAGGGCAAGGCGGCGCCCGTCGTGCCGTAGAATCGGGAAAAGGGATACCGTAAACCAACTCACCCGCAATCCTTATATTGGAGACTGATCGCTGGAAGTTGCTTTCGATCAAGATATCGGTATTGCTCTGCTGGCTCTTGCACCTAAAGAAAGTACTGAGTGGTGTGTAAGCGCTGTAGAGATGGATATACTATAAGTGTTGCCTATCGTGCACTACAAAACACCGGCTCGAAAGCCTCTTGAATATCAGGGAATTAGGATCCTTTGGATAATCTAGGGTGCAATTGAAACTCCACTTCTAACTTAAAACATCTCACTACCTGAAATAGGCATTGTACGGGGGGGCTGAGGATACGACAAGTTTCTACAAAAGTTATCACCTGTCCCCTGGCTGTGGGGTGGTGGCCTTGCCCATAACTTATGCTCGTAACAACGCTCTCATAGAATTAGTGACACTGTGCTTGAGTAGTACCGGTACCAGTATCATTTGAATTATTATGATTGGTAAGCCCCCAATATCAAAGAACAGCACGCATAGATCACCAAACAGACATTTATGAGTCCTAGTGCCTAATTCCCAAAGTATGGTAGGTTGAAAACATGTAAACCGGCGAGAGCACAGTACATCCGAACCATGGAATGGCTTAGAAAGGCTTTATAATATACGACATCAATATATACATTGATTCTCATAGCAGTCTATACTACTGTGAGTTTCATCCTAATCACATGCATTGGGATAGGACCTCAGCTTGCTTCCCGTGGGACTTGAAGAGCAGCTGGCGTGGAAAATCAAACATCTATCACTATTGCATACCAGCAGTGGCATCAAAAAGACAGCTTACTACACTTTTTCAGCACAAACAATAAAGAAATACACGATACAATTCATACTCGAGTACAAGTACATGATCACTTGGGCCCATGTTTTTCAACCTCTTTGGGGATTCTCTGGTGCTGAAAATCTCCCACCAAAAATGATTTGAACAATCCACTGCAACAAACTTGAAGAGCAGCATAAGCACCATGAGTGTCTGCTCGGTTTTAGGCTGTGCATTTCAATACCTGCACCTGTAAAAAGCACTTGATCGAGTATCGTATTTGATCCGGGATATTACGCGAGAGAGCTAGATACTACAGTATAGCGATGCACCGGTGCTCATTCTAACGCCTTGCTGCGAATTCGAGCTACTGCTGGTGATATCGTATTATGCATACCGGCATATGCAGTTTGATACAAGTACGTGACTGACAACTGCCCTCATGCACAGTACGATACAGTACCGGTAATTATTCACCCAACCGTAATTCCGCTCATAGAGCAACAATTACTCCTACCTTCAACTCCTTCGCTTCTCAAAAAAATATGTTTCCAACCCATCATAGTATGCTATGCGGGACCGGATAGGGGCTTAGTGGGCTCAAGTATGTACTGTACGGCAACTAGAATAGCACAGTTATCTAAGCACTCGGAATAGAGTAATAAAAACTTAGTTCTATCTGTAAGCCAATATGGAAAGTCTGATGGGTTTTTTCTGGCACAATCAGTATGGTACCAGTTCTGTGCTCTGTCTGGCCTTTCGCACTGCCATACCGGAGCTGCCCGTATGAGTCAACTATTGCTCGAGCATAATAATATATTATGCTGAAAGCTCTTGAGATCCACTTCCTCTACCAGCCCTGTGATATCTGGATTCAGAGGGAAAAGCTCCTGTGGAGGATGAGTGTGTTCCTGACACAATACGGTAGTACAGTGCACTCGAGTGCGGTATAAGACCGGGGCCACTGGACATGTCGGGTCCCGTTAACTCGATATCGTAATTCTGTTAACTTGAATGCTTCCTGGTGGTTACCGAATATATTTTGATTAATGTTAACTTGTTAGACTAAACCTATCCTGGGCCGACACACTGGTTCCCGTTATGATCCGATAGGCGCAGTTCAAGAGTTTTTGTTTGTATGATACCGGTACTCGTACTGTATTGGGGGGAAGCACGTATCAACAGTAGGTCAACAGATCTCTGACCTCCGTTCTCAGTGCAAAATAGCCCATTTTACCGATTTGGGGCTGGCCTATGCAGGTGCGCGGGCAGTTCCATCCACAAAAAGGCACAATATGGACTTACCGTGATGCTCATCCAGTCCAGTGCGAGCAGCAGAGCACCTTGCCGGTTGAAGGGATCTCTTTACTCCAAGTCTGTCTACAGTAAGTTTTTCCTCTCACTTGACTTCCGGTTCTGGAAAAGTTGTTATTAGGTGACTAATTATTGAGTTCGACATTGGATCAAGCACTCGAGTACCGGTACAGTACAGTACCGTACAGCCTGTAGCCGCACCATTAAGTTCTCATACCTCAAGAACTACCGTACTCGAGTATACTGTGCCTATTGATCCTTTTAGGTAACTGCTTTCAGATATGCCTCTGGGGATATTGTACTTGTAAACTATTATCACAATTTGCTTGGCTGAATAGAAGGGTACAAGAGCTCTACGGATCCGCCTGTAGACGGCAAGAGAAAAAAAGGGGAGGGGAGAACTCAGGAAATAAATTTAATAACACTTGTACAAGTAAATGGTCGCTTATACTTATACTTGGAAATATTCCCCAAGATCCACAAATGTAGGAGATCTTATGGTGAAGAAATGCAGTGTCCGCTCAGAAAATCGAAGTCGGGTATCGTACTCGAGTATTGATTGTCAGCTGGGGTCGGGTGGGGGAATTGACGGAGGGGTTGAGTTCACAATATTCCAAATTTAGAAATAGTATCCAGCCAACCCCTGGCAGAAAAATTGGCTCAACCCGATTTCCCTTTCCCACCTCGCCCAGCTCCGTTGCTCCCGCAATAGTTCAAAACAATCATCAAACGCTCCTCCCATTCGTCTGTCGCCCATTTTCTTCTCTTCAGCCAGGCGGCCTTTGTGTTTTCCAGCCCTTCGTTCTCAACCCTCGTTTATTTATTTTCCGCTCGTTTACATCGGATTCTGAAGTTGTTCTGTTCTTCATTCACCTACCATTTGTCATCTTGGCCGCTCCTCCATTTTCGAAACGCAGGGGGTAAGTTGATCACTGTTCAAGCCCACCTACCTTACCTCCCTTGCCACACCACCCTCGTCGCTTGCCCACTCGGCATTTCTTACGACTCTCCATCCAGACAAGACAAACAAGGAACCAAGACCCAAAACCCAAAACCCACTGCGAGAACATCTTTGATATGAGGAACGTACACCTTTTATTCTCCCTTATTCTTTCGGTTGCTGCTTTCTCAGCAAGTGCCAACCCAGCAGCAGCCGGCGCACAGGCGGGTGCCGTTGTACGCCGGGCAGATGGTTGGTATCCTTCGTCGTGAATATTTTTGCCCACATTAACAGATATTGACCTTCTCTCCTCAATAGACCCAACCAAAACTACCAGTGGATCAAATGGTGCACCAACTTCTGGCCAGGGTGATGCAATAGAAGGTGATGCAACACCAACAGATGAACCAAAGGATCAAAAGAGCGGAGAAAGTGGGAGCGCAAAGGCATCTTCGACGAGAAGCAAGAGGATATCATCTGATGCGCAACCTGGTGGAATCGTAATGCAGACCCCGGCATTGACCGATGGTTATCAAATCTATAAAATTGGCCAACCCGTTACATTCAAGTGGAACTACACCAGTATCCAGGCTTCGCCTACTGCTATCAATGTTGAAGCATATTGCACCGACGGTGCTACCTACTTCACTATTGCCGGAAATGTTTCTGCGGATACCACTGAGGTCGTTTGGGATACTGGGGATTACCAGCAAACTGCTACTGCCAAATTGCCAGGGTAAGTGGTTTGCACTCGATTTGTGCCCGGGGAATTGCTGACATTAAGTGATAGTGCTACCTATACGCTCTGGATCTATGATGCTTCGAAGGATAGGACAGCAATTCCATCGCCGGGTTATCTTTATGGTTATAGCTTACTCCAATTTGGGATGTACTCGCCTAGGGCTCCTACTCCTCTCAGCGGTAACACTCGCATTATCTTTTAGTATTTTCTAGGGTGAAACTAATATAAGGTCGCGTAGAGTTCAAATGCGCGTCTTGTGATTTTAATAGTGCTGGGCTTAATGACCCCCGTACTGTTCGTGCATTACTCGGTATGGGTTTGGTGACCGCTTTGACTTTTGTGTGGTTCATTGCGGGCGTGCTATAGTTATTGCAGGTTGCTCTATTTTCTCTAGCGAGCTCATGAGCGATGATTTCGGCAAATCCAAGCGTTGTTTTCACTGATACTATTCTGTTCATCGTTGTACCGAGCGATACCAATGGGTTTGTTGTCTGTTCTTTCCTTTTGGGTCTTTTTTTTTTTTTTTTTTTTTTTGCATTGCACGGGCACCGGGTACCAATGAACTTCCGTCCTTTCCCGTCCACAAGTGTTACTATTCCTAATTTTTTTTAGTAAATTTGTTTCCAGCGGCCTGGGGGGGTCTTGGAAAATGAAGAAGAGAAAATGTTGTCGAGAACGAGGCGTCTCTATAAAGTATACTATCTCTATAATGTTGGTTTGGACGGTGGAAATTTTTGTTTCTCTCTGTTTACTTTTTCCTGGTGCTGTGTGTTCAGACCAAGGAGCGTTTGGGTGTCTTTTTTCATTTTCATTTTCTTCATCTTTTGTTGTTAAATATATTATTTGACTTACTGGGCTTGTTTGTTTTTCTTGGTGGAATGGGGTGGCCGAGGCAACTGTAGCTACCACACCCCTTTGAATCAATAGTCGGCGCTGGGTAGATGATAGCCTGCTGGGTAGATGAGTGAGTGATAGAACTCGTTCGGCGGGGACAGGAACTCTGGCGTAGCCTGTGGCCATTACTGTACTAGTACTCGAGTACGGTAGTATGATATGGGTTCTGCGGTGTCATATCACACCGGTATCATTCTGTCAGCGAGCAAACAAACCTTAACTTACAGTACTGTAATCATATCAGACAGAGCTTTTTTTTTTTTTTTTTTTTTCCTTTTTTGAAAATCTTATCAATCTTGGGCCCTGCTGGGTCTGATCTAAACTGGGTGTGAAAAGTTTCCAAGTCTTGGCAATATTTGCGGAGTCGTGTTTTCGGGTCGTTGACCCCCTGAACGCGTCAAAGTGGTCTGAATTCGACGCGAGCTTTGAGGCGTTTCGGTTGATTATCCTCACCCCACCGCTCCGTCAGAGATCCGTACACTTATACGGTTTTTGGGGACCCGTCATATCGACCGCCAATTGCAAAGTGACATACGTACAATATCCCAGTATCCATCGAAAATTCCCAAGAATCCTCCCGTAACATTCCCCCATCACTCACAACAATTATGGAAAGATCACGTCGTCCTGGTGCAAAGAAAACCCCTCACGAGGGATTCAAAGAGCTTCGTGATCTTAGGGCTTCCGGGAAGACGCGTTTGTCTAGGTACAAGGTCGAGGAAGAGGATGACTTTTATGATGTGGTGGACGAGGAGGAATACAAGAAGGTTGTGCGTCAGCGCCTTGACCAAGATGATTTTGTGGTAGATGACCAGGGGGAAGGCTACGCAGATAATGGGATGGATGATTGGGATGACGATCATCGTCGGGAGGGAAGCTGGGAGGAGAGTGAAGATGAGAGGTCAAAGAAGGGGGGGAAGTCGGTGAAAGCGAGAAAGGCGGAGGAGCAGAAACGGAAGGGAGAGCAAGAAGGAAATATCCGAAAATTCTTTAACTCGAATACCGCACCCACCGCAAAACCGAAGGTTTGTTGGTTCGCTCCATATCCCCCGTGGTTGCGCCTCGAATTGATACTGATGCGCTGAAAAATAGCCCAAGGTGAAAGAAGAGAATCTCAACTTTTTGAACGACCTTCTAGGGGAATTCGATAACGACTCTCCGGCGGAGCCGATACCCTTGATGAGTAAAAGGCCTAGAGGTGACCCTGTGACAAAAGTACGCCGGCTTTCACCCCCCCTGAAGGACTCAAAGCCCACCAAGATAGACCAAATTAATCAAGCCGGAGGGGGGGGCGAGAAACCGAGCTTTGCAAGCTCTCCACCCCCCCCCATGGCCGGAAATGCTGATAATGATGACCAAGACTATGGTTCTTTTGATGAAGATGTAGATATGGGCGACGCCCCGGTAGCACCATCTTCTCCAATCGCAGATGCCGTCAAGAGGGAGCGCTGGAAAGATGAGGATGACGAAGATGAAGAGGATCTTGCTGTTGCACGGATTCAAGGTAGCAAATCTATCAAGGTGGAAGCTGTCAACATCATTGCTTCGAGGCCGGCGCCCAAGAGTCAAACTGTGAAACAAGAGGTAGTTGCGCCCAACAAGCCAGTCGCAGCGATTGATCCTACAACCTGGGCACCGTTTGCCGGAGGGGACAATGTTACGAGTTCTCCTGCTTTGGATGGTTCTGACCTTGAAAAGCTGGGGCCCGGGGACGTCGTTGAGGAGGATGGGTCCATTAAAATGTTCTGGTTAGACTATACTGAGGTTCATGGGAGCCTTTGTCTCTTTGGCAAAGTTCAAGACAAAAAGTCGGGGAAATATGTCAGTGCATTCTTAAAAATTGATGGAATGTTCAGAAATCTATACTTCTTGCCAAGGGAAACAAGATACAGTGAGTGGCCTGTGCGGTCCGGTTGGCTGGATGGGAACTGACAGTGCCCTAGAGAATGAATTGGACACTGGTGAGATCATAGAAATGGAACATGTCCATGAAGAGATCGCAGGAATCATGGAACACAATGGAATCAATTTTTTTAAGGCTAAGTCATCCCGGAGAAAGTATGCGTTTGAACTTCCCGGTATTCCTAAAGAAGCCGATTACTTGAAGCTTCTATATCCATATACCAGTATGTATCACCTACCATAAAATCTAAGGACAATATCTGATGGTGGGTACAGAGCCGCCGTTATCCCATGAACTTACAGGGCAGACATTCTCTTGCGTTTTTGGAACAAGCACAGCTCTCTTCGAGCAATTCGTGTTATGTAGGAACATTATGGGTCCTTGTTGGTTGATAATCGAGGGGGCCGATTTCACTGCAGTGGAGAACGTAAAGCTTCTCCCCTCGTCACTCGAGATTCGATAACTAATACAAGGATATCACAGTCATCGTGGTGTAAATTAGAGATTCAAGTCGGCAAACCGCAACAGGTTACTACTATTGGTGATGCGGATTCATTGGAGCCTCCTCCTTTGACATTGATGAGTATTGCATTACGCACGCACATGAATGTCAAGGATAACAAGCAAGAAATTATTGCTGTTAGTTGCAGGATATACGAGAATATCTCACTAAATGATGCAAATGCGCCGGAGAAGCTCTCATGCCAAATGTTTTCCGTGGTTAGACCGGTTAATCCAGTGTACCCAGCTGACTTCGAAAAGCTTGTTCAGAACCATAAAGGCACTATCAGCCCCCAAAGAACAGAGAGCATGCTTTTGAGCACATTCCTCTCCAAGCTTCACCAGATAGACCCCGATGTTCTGATCGGACATCAGTTGGAGGGTGTTGACTATGGGATCTTGCTGCATAGAATGAAAGAGCGCATGACTACTAATTGGCACCGACTCGGAAGGATGAAGCGAAGTGCATGGCCCCAGTACGGCGGCCGAATGGCGGGAAGCTTCTTTGCTGAGAGACACCTTGTCTCTGGTAGACTTATTTGTGATCTTGCCAACGATCTTGGAAAGGTCTATACCCTTTACCTATATCTTAGCTCACGACTGATCTAGCTGACCAGTAATATATATAGTCCCTTACGACGCAATGCCAATCCTGGAGTCTCACGGAAATGTGTGACTTGATATTAGGGGATAAACGGCAGGACTTAGATAATGCTGAAGCTTTGAGGACGTGGGCAACCACTGGTAGAGGTTTGCTTGATTATGTAAAGCATTGCGAGGCCGATACATATTTCATCGCGGCCATTGCACTCAAGATCCAGATAGTACCTCTTGCCAAACAGCTCACCAATCTTGCTGGCAATTCATGGGCCAGAACTATGAGCGGTACGAGAGCTGAACGCAATGAGTACATTTTGCTTCATGAATTTTACCGCAACAAGTATATTTGTCCTGACAAGGTGTACGGCAAGGGTAATGTTACTCAGAAAGCGGACGGAGCTGGGAATGAGGGGCAAAATGAGGGTGGCGGGGTCAAGAAGAAAGAGAAGTATAAGGGTGGCTTAGTCTTTGAGCCAGAGAAGGGCCTCTACGACAAATTCATTCTTGTCATGGACTTCAACTCCCTATACCCCAGTATCATCCAAGAGTTTAATATCTGTTTTACGACAGTCAAGCGGGACGATTCGGTAGGTTACCTCAGAGCGTTTTCACGCCCGAGCCTTTAGTGGCGTCTATCCTAATATTTGGTGTAGTGTGCTTCTTACTGACTTAAATCATTCTGAAGGGTGAAGAGAAAGTTCCTGATGTGCCTGAAACACAGGTATTAGGGATATTGCCCAGACTTATCTCAACACTTGTCCAACGTAGAAGGATCGTCAAGAATCTCATGAAGGACAAGACGGCCACTGATGTCCAAAAATCACAGGTAACCTTTTATTCAGGTCTTCTTGGAAGTTGGGCTAACCGTTTCTGAAGTGGGACATCAAACAACAAGCCCTGAAGCTTACAGCGAACTCTATGTACGGATGTCTTGGATATCCCCGTTCGAGGTTCTACGCTCGTCCCCTGGCAATGCTTACAACCCATAAAGGACGTGAGATCTTGAGGAGCACCAAAGAACTTGCGGAGGCTATCGATCTGCAGGTTATATATGGCGACACCGACTCGGTCATGATTAATACTGGCGTGGACAACTATGCCGACGCAATCAAAATTGGGACCGATTTCAAGAGAAAAGTTAATGAGCAATACAAGCTCCTTGAGATTGACATCGATAATGTGTTCCAGCGACTGCTATTGCATGCAAAGAAGAAATACGCAGCAATAAATTATGTCGAGATTAATGGAAAATTAGCTACGAAGTTGGAGGTGAAAGGGTTGGATATGAAGCGGAGGGAGTACTGCCAACTATCGAAGGACGCCTCGTCGTAAGTTAGCTCATCGTTGAGGGTACCGTCGTTCCTGGTACTGATTTTGCTAGACACATACTGGCTGAAATTTTCTCGGGGGACGACACCGAGGTTGTTGTGGAGAGGATCCATGAATACCTCCGTGGCCTAGCTGAGAAGGTTCGAGAGAATGCGTTTCCCTTGATGAAATATATTATATATACCGTATGTCTTTGCTCCTTCCCCGGGTCTCGAAAGACTGAATTAACGACTACTTAGAAACTCGGAAAAAGCCTCGACGAGTATGGTACTAGTTTGCAAACCATGCCCCAGGTCCAAGTGGCCTTGCGGAAGAAGGCCCGCGGGGAGCCCGTGAAAAGTGGCGACGTTGTTTCATATGTCATTACGGGTGGTGAAGGGAGTGAAGCGCCGGACAAGAACGTTTCCGACCGAGCTTATGCACCCCAAGACATCATGAAGACTGATTCCGGCTTGAAGCCCGGTTTGTTTCAACCCCTGGAATAAGCATCTTGTATATCAATTAACCTTTAGTAGATGCGGAATGGTATCTTATCAAGCAGATATTTCCACCTATTGAACGTCTTTGTGGGCCCATCGAAGGAACGGATGCCATGAGGCTGGCAGAGTGCCTTGGGCTTGATACGCGCAAATACCAGATTACCAATGCCCCGGATCAAGAAGACCGCTCCATCCATCCCTTGGAATCCACCCTTCCGGATGAGGAGAGGTTCAAGGATGCTGTTAGACTCCAACTTCAATGCCGGGCTTGTGGAGAATCATTCCAATTTGAAGGGCCAGTTTTGTCCTATGAGCGCTGCTCTCATGAAGGGATCGTTTGCAAAAACGCGTCTTGCAATAAAGTATTAAGCGTCCCGTCGATTGTGGCACAGGTTGAGTGCCAAATTCGCCAACTGACATCAAAATATTATGAAGCCTGGCTGGTTTGCGATGATACCGCCTGTGGAAACAGAACACGGCAAATGAACGTCTATGGAAAACGTTGTCTTGGGCCAAACAAACTTGCAGATGATTGTAGGGGTGTCATGGGATATGAGTACACAGATAAAATGTTGTACACCCAACTCTTATATTTCTCCAGCCTCTTCAACGTTGGGAAGGCAACAGCAAAGCTGAAGGATGGCTCAGAGAAGCAACGTTAGTTTACCCCACACCCCTCTGTTTCACCTGCATTATGGTATGCGGTTACTGACACTCCTATGGGGGTTTACAGAGACCATCACGAGATTAGCTCAAGAGAACCAACCGAGGTTTGAAGTGATCTCGAATGTCGTCCAGAAATACCTTGATAAGTGCGGGAGACAATGGGTTTCAATGGATAGTATATTCGCTTTCAGTGTTGGGATCTAGATTCTAGCCTCCATCCACTGCCTTCTGGGATTTCCAGAGATCTACTTGCACAATACGATAGACTACTTTTGACTAGCCATTTTCTTCACTGGTAACGACCTGGTTTAGCCTAACCTTTGAGTCCTTGAGCTTAGATGTGCCCAAAACATACCTTATGCATGTTAAACTTTAGTTAGATATTATAATAGACTTGCGATATTCTAATGTAGTGGAACATTGTTAAGGGAATTGAAAGTGAACAATTTTGGTAAGATTGTGGCCCAATGGGATAACCTTTTTCTTGTTGTTTGACGCGATAAGGAGGGGCTTTTAACACATGCGGCCGTCGCCGCTGCCAAGACCCGCCAAAGGGCTAGGGCAGCGCTACTCATGGCAGAAAGAGAAGAGAAAAAAATTTGGGAGACGATAGGAAATATTTCGGCAAACCTCTACAACACTCTCCCACTCTCTACTTTACACCTCCCAGCTGTGCTGAGAATCCTCTGTTTTTCCTCAATTCCTCTTATCCACAGTTACTCCAACAAGTATTTTGTCACAGGCAGGCGGCTGAAAATACAGAGGTTCAATTGGGGCTCCAGTTCTATCGCGACATGAGGCGTTTCCCGGTAGGTCTACACCCACGCCCCTACCATCATCTCTTACCACCCCCGGTTCTTTCTTGTTTTTTTCTTCTTTCTCTTCGGTGTCTTGTACTCTACATCTGACACGGAACCTCTCCCTTTATTTTGTCTTTTGTCATATACCCCTACCTTTATATCTTCCTTTATTACACACTATTTTACTTGTTCACTTTCAGAAGACTATTGACCGCTAACACTACCACCAAACTTGTAGCTTTCACATTTGCGACTGATAATGCAGCATCAATCTCCAGGCAAAAGCTTTGCCACACATTCGTTATCAAGCACATGGCGTCCCTCTTTGAATAGGACTTCAGTGCCCGGTAGCCAGGACCGCTGGGCGTCCGCCCAGGCTGCACAGGAAGAAGCATGGACACAGTACGATGGGCTCGGACCAGTCAACCCAGTCAGAGATTTATCGCGGGATTGGAGATCTAAGGGTGGAGGACAGCAGTCCATGTCACACGGATCACAGCGGGGAAGGAGCGCAGAGATTAAAAATCCTTTCGGCAAAGGGGCAAACAAAGGTCGGAGCGGTGGTGGGTATCGGGAGACCTCTAGAGACGGTCGATCACCCCCGCCAAAACGCGGACGACAGGTGCAACCCGTACGCGGACCGCAGAGTCTTAAGACCGAAATCGTGGATGACATTTGGTTGACCAAAAACTTTGAGCAACCACAGCCTGATGATTACAAGAGTGCCCCTGAAACACTTTTTACAAACCCGAAAGCGTTTCTATGGGATTACAAGGGAATAGCGGCTAGGTCTTCCTATGCCTCGCACAAGGGCGGCATATACCGGTGCACTGTTATCGCCACCCTCCCGGATCGGACAAAGATTGAAGCTTGTGGTGATGCCAAGAATAAGGTATGATGCACCATTCTTTCACAATCAAGCAGGTTTCCAATTGCTGACATGAAGTAAAGAAAGTAGCTGAGAAGTCGGCGTGTCGACACCTGATTCTGAAACTCCATCAGAATGGCATGCTTCAGGGGATTGTTAATAATACAGAGAGCGCAGGGGTTCATGACAAAGAGCTGCTGAGCGATGAAGCCGATGCTAAGATGGACATCTACGATTATTGCGCAAGATTTGATGCTGTACCCACGGTCAATGTTCGGGAGACCAAGAGACCGAGCCCTCGAAAGGGGTTGTTTGAGGTCACTGTGGGATTTCCACAGCAAAATATTCTAGCCACAGCCCGTGCGTCCGAGCTCAAAAATGCCGAAATTGTTGCCTGCGTGGAGTTCAAACGACAAGCTGAAGAATTTCACTCCAAACAAGGAGGCTCTACAATCATAGTGAAGGATATATCGAGTATCAACAGCCGAAACGCACGAAAATTTTTCGAATTCTTTAAGATGTTTGACAGGCAATCGCGCTATGATGTTGAGCTCAAACAAATCGCCGGAAGGAAGGGGTCAGGGGGGGCATTTAGAGCTCAGATGATGATAAATGAGGGGCCTCTTGGAGAACCTGTGGAGTTTGTCGGTAAGAAGTACGCCGAGACTGCGGCATATCTTACAGGCGCAATTGCATTGAAGCAGATACGCCCCGAGTTATTTCCGAAATTTATAGAAGCTCTAAGACTTGGAAACGGGGAACTCCTAAAACCATTGCTCCCTTCCTGGATTGGCATTGATGGGGACTGTATAAGTACCATGACGGACACGTTGCACGCCGTGAGGCGTATCGGCATGCCCCCAAGTCAAGATGAAGAGGACCGGATGGAGCAGGAGCAAGCGCGGAACTCTTCGCGTTCCGGACCTCGCAGGGCACTGGACCCGGCCTTTGTCGGGGTAAAGAGCAAGAGACTACTGGAATCATATGAAGAGTATCTGAATGATCCTGAATTGGAGACTTTGAGGACTAAGCGTGAGGAACTGCCAATGAATCAGTATCGGGCGAATGTTTTGGATATTGTCAACAATAACGCTGTGAGTATTATTGTAGGTGCAACTGGCAGTGGAAAAACTAGTAAGTTATCGTCCCTAATACGATTTGGATTCGATGCTTTTTATTTACTCCTTTTTAGCCCAGGTGCCTCAAATTTTGTTGGAGGAGGCGATCAAAAATGGGACGGGTGCGAACTGCAATATTATCTGCACCCAGCCTAGACGTATTGCTGCTACCTCCGTAGCTGCGCGAGTAGCTGTAGAGCGAAACGAGCCGCTCCAGAAATCTATTGGTTACCAAGTCCGATTTGATGCCAAATTACCTATTCCAGGCGGCAGTGTCACCTACTGTACGACGGGTATATTGTTGCAACAACTTCGCAACTCTGCGGATGAAGCCTTGGATGGAATCACGCATCTTGTTATCGACGAGGTCCACGAACGCGACATACTTATCGATTTTCTACTAATTATTCTTAAACGAGTCATGCATGACAGGATGGAGAGAGGGCTACCGGAGGTGAAGGTGGTATTAATGAGTGCTACCATGGACACGGAACTTTTCGCAAGTTACTTCCAGTACAAGAACGCCGATGGTAGACTTGTCCCATGCCCTAATCTAAGCGTGCCGGGGCGTACATTCCCAGTAAAGGAGGTCTATTTGGAGGAAATCCAGGACGCTTTGCGTAATACATATTCACCCCATCAGCTTTCCCTACTTCGCGATGAAGATACTCGCCTGTATCTTGATGTGGAGCAATCAATATCTAGAGACGTCTCCCGAGTTCCGTCAAGGGTTCCATCAAGGGCTACATCTGCTCGAGGCGAACTGGAAGAAGATGGCGTTATTGATGCCACAATTAATTGGAAACAGGAAATCAAACTTGGTTCTGATGGCCAAGCCGTAGTTTCCAGCGAGAAGGAGGACGCCCTCGTTCCTGTTGGACTTATCGCACTTACCGTAGCGCATATCACCCAAATCAGTGATCATGGCGCTATCTTGATCTTTTTACCTGGGCTTGAGGAGATACAAGCAGTGGATGAGGTCCTTCGAACGCAAAGGCCTTTAGGGGTCGATTTCAGGGATGAATCAAAATTTAAGCTCAGCATGCTCCACTCTTCTATTCCGAATCAGAATGAAGTATTTGAGGACGTACCAGAAGGTGTTCGGAAGGTCATTCTTTCGACCAACATTGCAGAAACCTCCGTCACTATTCCTGACGTCAGGTATGTCGTGGACAGTGGAAAATTGCGAGAGAAACAGTATGAGCAAGCACGGAGAATTACTCAGCTTGTGTGTACCTGGATCAGTAAATCAAATTCGAAGCAGCGTGCTGGCAGAGCGGGCCGTGTCCAAAACGGAAATTACTATGCCTTATTTAGCAAATCACGATTTGATTCTTTACGTGGTACTGGGCTTCCGGAAATGCTTCGATCGGACCTTCAAGAAATTTGCTTGGATATCAAGGCTCAGGGGTTTAAGGATTCGGTCGCCCAGTTTTTGTCGGAGGCTATCGAACCCCCGCCACGCAATGCAATAGAAGCCTCGTTGACCCAGCTTCGTTTATTGGGTGCTCTCACAGAAAATGAAGGACTAACTCCTCTCGGACGCGTCCTTGCAACTATGTGAGTTATGCTGGTCGATTTATGGGAACTTGTTTTACTGACTTTGATAGGCCCGTTGAACCTGCTCTTGGCAAGATGATCCTTCTTGCTGTCATCTTCCGTTGCTTAGATCCAATAATGATTTTGGGATCTTCATCCGGTGTTCGCGATATATTTGTCGCCCCGCCTGAGCGCAGGGCAGAGGCCAACCGTGTAAGGAATTCTTTTGTTAGAGACACTGGTAGTGATCACATGGCATTGGTGAATGCCTTCCGTGAATGGCGGTCGATTCGTGATCGTGATGGAATGCACGCAGCCCACCGCTTCGCTGAAGAGAATTTCCTTCACCGAGGTGCACTGAGGACTTTGGACTCAACCACTCTCCAGATAGAAGAGCTCCTGGTTAAGGCAAATATAATACCATATGTACGCAGGAATGAGAGAAGCCGTTCCGAAATTGGGCATCCCTCTTCAAATGAGTACTCGGATCATGTCCCGCTCATTAAGGCGCTCACACTTGCGGGAATGTACCCCAACATTGCCGTCGCTTCCGGGGGCAGAGGATTGCGTACACCAAACGAGAACTTTTCTATGATTCATCCAACATCTGTCCACTATACCAATAGGAGCGACTCCGGCATGCCTTTTGGGACCCTTGTAACCTTCACAACCAAAGCAAAAAGTAATGACGGTGGAACCCTTCTTTTGCGGACTGTTACCGAAGCTAGACCCCTCATGGCTATCCTTTTTGGCGGGAAGCTGGAGTCTAGCGGCACTATCGTAGAAATCGACGGTTGGCTACCTTTCCAAGTACCCCCGCAAGCCCTGAAGAAGACGAAAGAGTTCAGATTATGCCTTGATAGAGTATGCATTCCCTTAATGTCCTTCATAGATGCTCACTAACGAGATTTTAGTTACTTGGTCATGCCTTCCGTAGTCTTTCGGAGAGAAACTTGCGGGACAATAATTTTTTGGCCGATGACAGAGCTCGTGAAGCTTTCGCCGAGGGCTTAGTAGAAGTGCGTTCTATGAACTCCTGTTTCTTAATCGTCTCCTGACTAACAAAATATCATAGCTTCTCAAAATTGACAGTCAACAAACCGCCAGGAGAGCAGTCTCCGCTGAACGAGAGCGGGGACCTGCGTCTGGATACGGCCGCAACAAACCCTGGGATACGGGCAAGCAAGCATTCGGCGGCATCCGAAACCAACCCTACGACCGCAGCAATATCAACGAGAGATTCGATCGAAGGGACCAACCCCACAGCCGCGGCAACAGTGGTATCGGATTCGCCCGAAGAGACCAATCCTTCGATCGCGGTAACAGCAGCGAGAGATTCGGCAGCCAGAACTCTACGCACCGCGACCGCTCCTTCGATAGAAGCAGCTTCGGTCAAGGCCCAGTACCCCAACGCGGTGGCGGCAATAGTGGATCCTCCTTCCAACGCGGCAGCGGCCTCAGAAGAGAGCTCTCAGCCGGCGGGCGAAGCGATTGGGGATTCAATTCTAGTAGTAGTCGAAGATTTTAAGCGATATAAGAAGGTTCTCGTTTCTCCACCCTTTCTCTTTTCTTTTTCTTTGCCATTTCCTTTTCATCCATCTATCCAAAATCAATTATCACTCGCAATGATCTGGTGATTGGGGGCGCTGTTATTTTTGTCTTTTCTTTTACCATGTGTTTTATAAAGACTCCTCTTCGCTTCCTTCCTTTCTTCCTTCCCATCGGTACCCATAAAGGCTTCTTTCCCCTATTTGACTTATAGCACTTACGATACAACCCGGGCCTTGCCTCCCTACACTACCTACCTCCCATTCCTGCGCAATTCATAAACCCACCCATCTACATACCTACCCCATACCGCACTCCATCATCCATTTGCTTGTACTTCTCCTTTCCTTTGTTTTTCCTTTCGTCCCCTATAAATTGTGCCCCAGGGTTTCTTCTCTCCAAAATCTGGTATTAGCATCTGGGTATGGGTTTTAAACAAAACAAGGATTTTTTTCATGTTGTCATGGTTTGCATTGTCCTTGTTGGTTTGCTTAGATGGGCTGTGTAGTTCGGTTTGATACGGTTTGGTAAATACCGGTAGGGGGTTGTGGTACAGTAAGGTTGGAGGAGGAAGGTTGTTACGGGAATTCCTTATAAAAAAGCATTTGTATGATTCCTGGCCTCCGTTAATAGAGGAAAAATCTCCCTTTTTGAAACCCTTTAGGTCGCGGAGGGGGCCCTAATACCGTAGCCAGTTCTTGTACTCGGAGGGTGCAGTTAGTCGGGCGACACCCATATATGGGAACACGGTTTTTACATATCATACAAGCAAACGTGTTTTGTGGCGTTTTTTGTATGTGGGAAAAAAGTAGGGCGACACCCATAAATTCAATATATATTCGGCACTAACTATCATACCGGGAAGCATTCCTACCAGGCTATCTATCCTACGGCATTGCGTTCCATGAGGCAAGCCAACCCAACACAAAAACAACTTCCAACACCCAGAATAGGCAGGGAGACACCCTGGATAGGCTAGTAACACTCTGAGATTTGTGGTACTTAGGATATCAGGGTAGGTCCGCGAACGGCAGGGTTTATTCAGCCAATGGTAGGGCAGGAAGCGTTCGAGGAATTTTGCCAGTTTTCAATCATACCCCATTTAGTGCGCGCACTATTCCAACCAAACCTTACTGTTCGCGGACTAACCCTGGTATCCGAGTACTTAGTACGTCGCCCCACTTACCCTAGTACCCTAGTACAGCTACCGTGAAAACCGAAATAATAGGGCATCACGCTATTAGACGTTGGAGTTTCCTCTCCTAGTAAGGTCTGTTGAATTTTTCTTCTTTTTATTTGTCGCAGCTGAGGGCTGAAAGATAATCTTTTCGGTGTGTTTTCCCCCCCTACCGGTAATCCAGAGGGGGGGGGATTCTACAAGTACAGTAGACGTCCTAGAGGTTTTTATGGTACTTTTATTGTGTTCACGGGAGAGCGGTCTACCATAGCGCCGTACGCTCGGGAAGGCTATCTCGCAGGCTCACAAAGTATCAAGCGGTCATTGCGAACCTTTTCTTCTTTTTTCATTTAATCATAACCCATCAGCTGTCTCATCCATGATCCCTTGTGGGGGGCGGGGAAATCTCCACCTGTGCTTCTTATCAGTACGGGAAAATTAATCTTATGAGCAGGAAGAAGGAAGGAAGATTTCCTCAATAACTTCTTTCCTCTCTTGTTGTCTTATCACAAAGCTGGAGCGGTCTCGATGTTAAATGCTTGTGGGCCCTGGCTTGCTTCTGCCGATACTACGATATTTGCAGAGCTGGGCAGTCCGAGATAACCCGGTGGAAGGTCCGTGGCTCCGTCCTTCAACGGTCACATTGTGGGTCTTGATCCTGATTCGACTAGTCCGTCTGTGTATCGAGGTAGTTCTTGTTCGCTCTCACTTGGCGTGCTTTGCCATCCTAGAACTTGGGAAGCATCATGAAGTTACAGCATTCCAAGTAAGGAGGTTAGTATGTGTGGCACGGCAGATATCTCATCTCTACTCGATGCAGTTATTAGGAGGTGCGATCACGCTTTGTGCTCGGGTCATAACACTGAATTTTCACTCATTCGTTCATCTGCTTCTGCTTCTGCTACTACTGCTACTGCTGGGTACTACTGGTGGGCCTCCCTCCGCTGCCATCACCATCAACACCTCTCCCATCTGCACGAGATTGCCTTATGTAGTGCTTTAATCAGACCCCAAACGGACCTCGATACAGCCCATCCAAAAGAGACCAATCCTCGTCGCCGAGAAATCACACATCAATATAAGCACATTTTCGGCACAGCCTCAGCAAGTGAAAGATGCTGGGTTGTAATTTGACATATGTGCTACATATCATGAATACCACATCTTGACAAACGAGAAAACAAAACAGAACAAATATTATCTCAGATATTCTCAAACACCCCAATTCATTCATTCAACCCGATCTAACCGTAGACGGTGCATATGACGGGACTGGGGGGCACACCAAACAAAACGCAGCGCCTGGTCCGGCACTTCCTGCCCCCATATTGCTGTAAAGTAAAGAAAAAGGAACCCCGTAGCATCACAAACAAAAAGAAAGGAAAGGAGAGGAAAGAGAAGTGGTATACATCACCAATTGACATCGCGTTTGAAAAAAGAACAAATTGAACGTCAAATGGTTCATGCAAGGAAGTGTGCATAACGCCTCTATCATTTTACCAGCTTTCCGGAGATATCCTAACGTGATTAAAAAAGGTAGTATATCAGAATAGATTGGAGTGAATGAATTAGAGCTCGCCATGCCGAGTGTCAGCAACCGGATTGTACCCTGGGGGTCCGAAGTTGCCCTTCCGGAGTTCCTGGAAAGCAATGTCGAACCGGGCTCCCATCAACCATGCAACGAAGATCTTGAACCCCAATCAGCACAATTATGGAAACGGGATACCCGTGTATGGGCTTACCATTACTCCAGAAATTACACTCATGGTCGCAACAATGGCACAGATCAAGAACATCATCTCCTTCTTCGCTGCTGCTGCTTGCTCTGGCGCCTCGCCCGTAGCTCGCATCTGCGCACGCTCCGCAGCAGCCTTGGGGTCAACTGCGGTTGGGAAGATGGTCTCAATGAATTGCTCAACCTATATCCAAGGTAAGCAACAGCAACTAGATCTCGTCGAAAGAGCAAAACAAACCTTGCCAATAGTGGCGCTGATATTAAGATAGTTGGGATCTTTAGGAGTGTTCTTCTTGTGAATGATCTTCATATATTTCCGGAAGATATCGCAAGTAGACCGTAGATTTCCGGCCTCGATCATGAGCTCGCAGGCCTCACCCTTAGGAATTTTCACGTTCTTGTAGAAGACATCTTTATTCCGGAACACCAAGGCCAAGGTAGCAATTGCCATGACCTGTGGGATAGCGGTAAAATTGAACACGCTCTGATCCTTGATTCCAGCAAGATAAAACAAACACTCATCAACATGTTGGAGAGAATTTAAACACATCTCAGAGATACAATTCAAAGCTGCCTCCTCGTTCTCCGGTAAGGGCAATTCCTCATATTTTTCAATATGCTTCGTCCAGATCTCCTTGGGCCAGAATCGTCGTTTATCGTCGAGATCCTCCCTGTAATCACGAATGATGTTAGTCTTTTGAAGGAAAAGACCCATCGAGTTGATTAGATGAGGTCGTTCAAGGAGAGCCGGATTGGCTTTCCCGGTGTCAACGAAAAGGCGTGTCAAACCGTCGCCAACCAAACCGGCAACGTAATGACAGTACAGGTCATAATCAGCAATTGTGTTGACTCCATTAACATTATGCTCGGCATTGTTGGCGTAGTCGGCCATCCCGTTCCCCATCTTCTTGGTAATGTCCTCAATAATCGACCGATGGCTCTCGGGCAACAGGGCAAACTCCGTGATCACATTGTTGAACTCCACAAGGAGCTGCCTATCCTTCTCCTTGGGCCCGTTACCGTCAAAAGTCCACCCCTCTTTGTCGAGAATTTTGTCAAAAGAGCGCAAAAGGGGCTCCTTAATTTCTAATGGAATGGTCATGTCATCCTCGATGGTGTCGAGACCACGTAGGATAAGGTAGAAGAGCGTCACTGAGACGCAAAGCTCAGGGCACAGTTCCTGAATAACAGCACTGAAAGACCGCGATGTGAGATCCAAGAATTCAAAACATCTTCGCAAGGTGAGAGACTCGTTCTCAATCTTCCGCTGGTGAAGTGGGCTGTGCCAGACTTTCCTACAAATTTTGAGAAGAAACGTTTAGCTTACGTATGCCCAGTGCGGGAAAAGCCAAAACAGGGTCCAAGAAAGTAAGGGGTGAGATGGGGTAGGAGTAGAAGGCCTACCATTGAATGATCGCCCTCAATTGATTAGGATGAGCAAGCAGGTAGAGAACATCGGATGTCTTCATAATTGTGTAATAGGGAGGTGAAGGAATATAGGATCAGGGGAGAGGATGAGAAAAGAGAGAGAAAGAGAGCAGATGAAGGTAGCAGGATGGTAGCAGGAAGGAGTAAGAGAAGGGAGTTTAAGGGGAAATTTGAGAACGTGACACGGCAAAACAGGCCAGGCAAGGTGGGAAGAGAAGTGAAAAGTTGGCCCCTGGGTGGCAGTCGCTTGAAAAAAGTTTGTGGACATCGGGCCTTGGCAAGACACGCAGAAAAGGCTTTTCCGATCGGACAAAATCTGAATTGTAGTAACAACCACACAATGCCAAAATCAAACCATGAGAAAAACAGCGAAATTGATCGCAAGGATCGCATATCCATGATTGAGTGACATACCGCGGGCAAATCCTATTGTGAAATTGCTGAGGAACTTGATGTTTCAAAAAGTGCAGTTCACAAGATCGTGACCTCCTGGCAAAAGGATTACAAAATAGACACTGTACCACAGTCAGGAGCTCCAAGAAAATTATCTTCAAGCGATGAGAGGTATCTCAAGATTACCTCTATGTGAGACCCCCATGCAACATTGCATGATATTACGAGTGCCTTACCTGTCGATGTCTCTGAATGCACAGTTGGAGACTTCCTATGACGCCAAAATCTCTGAGTTCAAGTTTGCTGTCAAAAACAGTGGTTAAGTCCTAAAAACTAATACTTATGATGTCCATTTGCACATTGAGTGCTCTGGTGCCTGATGGAAGTAGCACATTTTGACAGATGAGGTTTACCTCCAAATTCAGCCATGATACCTCTGGCCTACAGTTCGTCGTCCAACTAGTACCACCTTTCAGGAATAATATCTGGCTCCAACTTTCACTGGAGAGCCAGTCACAGTCATGTTCTTTGCGGTATTCTCTGCTGTCAGATATACTGTTAGGCATATGGAAATCCGAGACATGTGCACAAACCCACGGTAGGGTAACTGCATACAGACCCTCGATTTACTGGAGTGCCAACACCCCACTTCGGCCCCCTTATGGGGCCCGCATGTTATTAGCGAGATTAGGAGAGTTGCTGTTACGATCTCTAACCGGTATCAGTTCTCAGCGACGGGTAGACGATACTTCTCTCTTTCTCTCTCGACGATAGTTCTTAGGCTTATGCCTACTATAAGGTAGGAGAGACTCTCGTGTCTCTGATCCTTATCGCATATCGTACTCTTTCTTCAACTTGACTCCTTATCGTAGAGTCCTCGCCTCGTAAGTAGGTATTCGTAAAGAGCGTAAAGGTTTTGTATTCGTAAAGCGTAAAGTAATAAGTGAGGAAATAACTTAGAACGAAGCGTGAAGAGTCTATCTATTCGAACTTTTTTTTTTTTTTTTTTTTTTTTTTTTTTTTTTTTTTTTTTTTTTTTTTTTTTAAGGTACACCGTCTGTATGCAACCCTAGCAATCCCCGCAGTCGAAAAAACTCCCCCGCCCCGCAACTTGTAGTATACACAAACGGTAAAGACTGTAAAAGAAAGCCACCCAAGCCCATCAGAACAAAAGAAC
>JACCEG010000600.1:0-27676 GCA_014065205.1 Tuber brumale | reverse complement strand
GGGGCCTCGCTAAGCGAGGAGAGAGGCGAGAACGGGCAGCAGAAAGCAGTACCGGAACTCAGGGGAAGGAAAGCCCGATGCGTGATAAAAGCGAAGAAGGGCAGTGAGGGGGGGATGGCCGTCACTCCTAGGCCGAAGCCATTGTGGGAGGAGAGGGGGGGGTGGATGGTGGTTCGTGAAGATCAAGCCCGGAGGGTTGATTTCAATCGCCGGGTGTGTAGAGGAGACGGAGGATGGTCTATCTATTCGAACCTAAGGTCCTCCTTATATAGTTGCCCTTCACCCCCTTGTGACTCATCCTCCAAGTCACGCGCTACATGTGACTCACTACTGTGAGTCATACTAAAATATCATAAACCAGTCATATGACCAAAGTGGTCACATGCGCAAAACCCATGACCTCTAATGAGGTCATGTGCAAAACATAACATATTATCATAACCATATCATATGACCGAAGTGGTCATATGTGCGAAACCCATGACCTCTAAGGAGGTCATGTGCGAAACATAACATACCTATGACTCATAACTATGAGTCATGTGAAAACCTTTCCTCGCTAAGCCACATTCATGACATTAGCTCCTCCCTCCCTAAGCTCGAGTCCATTCGAGCTTAGAATCTCTCATCGTAGAGGCGGTCCGCGAACCTTCTCAGACGTTTAGCGTTATCGCTTGCCTTGCAGCAAAATCCGCGCATCTCGTCGATGATAGCTCTCCACTTGAGCTTTTCCTTTCGTAGCGCTTCGTCCGCTTGCGCTATCTTGTCATTGTAGGAGGCCCGGATTATATCCACCCTCCTCTTCGACCCTTCCATCATCTGCCCGTGCATCCCTCCTTCCTTCTCCCAATGAGCAATCGTCTCCTGTTGCCGCTTTGTTTCCTCCTCCAGCTGATCGTTTTCCCGTCGCAGCCGCTTGATCGTTCGGCGCAGTTCTTCCTTGGACACAAAAGTTTTTGTATCCTCCCTCTCCTTAGGTTCTGTCCTTGGAACCTACTTCGCTTCCAATTGTTGTCTGCGGTGATGTGGGCAGGATCTGCGTATGCAGTTCTGCCAGGAGATCTTGTGGTGTGAGGGGCGGGTGGGCGGAGATTGTGGTTGTGTTGCCCACTCAGCTTGGATCGGGGAGGTTGGTGGTGATCGGCGGGTTGCTGGCCTCTTGCATGGGAAGAAGTTGCTTTTTTGTTTTCCATCTAGGTGCACGAGGTACCCGTCGTCCGTACATGCCGTCCAGTGCTAGATGGTATGGTTCTTCTCATTGTCTTTGACTACCTGGCCCCACTCGGCCTCGATAGTCTTTTCCTCCTTTTCCTTCTTGACTCTGTCCTCTTCTTCCGCTGCGGCCCATGTGGCCCCATCGGGTGGAGAGCTCGTGGGGCTACCCATGAGCTCGAAGGCTTCCGGAACGTCCTCAATGCTTGGCTAATGGCTTCTGTGGGTAGCATGGGTGGCAGAGGTTGAGGGCATCTTTTGCATTTGCGAAGTTAGTAGCTGGGTACCACTCTTGATCGTGTTCGGGAGAGTAAACAGTCCACTTAGCACGGTATTGAAGGTTACCATGGTATAAGTGAGAGTCGATTAGTTTGTTGAGTTCATATTCGGGTTCCCCGTCTAATTCGATAGGCGGAGGAGGTGTGATTGTTTGCGAAGGAAGCTTGTTGTCTTGATAGAGTTCCAAAAGCGAGATGTGAAATGTATTGTGTATCTTCATGGACGGGGGAAGGTTGAGTTTATATGCTCGTTTCCCTATTTTTTTCGTTATCTCGAATGGTCCCATTTTCTGGTAACCCAATTTCTGGGATGGTATTGTCGTTCGTATATTCCTTGGTAGTAGCCACACCTTGTCGTCCTGTTGTAGGTGTGGATCGGGTTTTCTGTGTTGATCGTAGTTTTCTTTTTGTCGTAATTGTGCTGTCGTCATTTCTGCTCATAGGATGTCATGCAATTGACTCATATCTTCTTTGTCCGTTATCAGTCCTTTGGTCGTATGACCTATGGCCTGATATTCTGGGTCGCGACCGTAGTTTGCATAAAACAGTGTCGTCTTAATTGTTTCTTGTCTTCTGTTGTGGTATGCAAATTCCGCTATTGGTAGTAGCTCGTTCCAGTTGTCCTGCTGATAATTGATGTAGGCTCGTAAATATTGCTCCAATATGCTGTTTGTTCATTCTGTCTGCCCATCTGTCTGTGGATGGAAGGCCGTGGAAAGTTTTCTCTTGATTCCGAGTTCTTCCATTATCTCTTCCCATATTCTTGACGTGAATATGGATCCTCGGTCCATGATGATATCTTTCGGTAGTCCGTGTAGTCGAAAGATTTCTTTGATGAATATTGTTGCGAACTGCCGTGCCGTCATATCCATTGTTGTAGGTATAAAATGACTCATTTTGGTCAGGCGATCCACCACGACCATAATGGAGTCATGTCCGTTGGCCTTAGGTAAATCCATTATGAAATTCATAGATATGGAGGCCCAAGGTTTCTCGGGTGCTTGGTTGGGTTTTAGCAGCCTATATGGTGCGTGTTGCACCACCTTCGTCCTTTGGCATATGTCGCAGTTTTTGACGTATTGTTTGACCAATTTCTTCAGTCCTGGCCAGTAATATTTCCGTGTGATCAGCTCCATCGTTTTAGCTGTCTTTCCGTGTCCTGCCGGTTTGTCATTGTGGTGTTTCTTGATAAGGTTCATTCTTATCTTTTCGTCTTCTGGTATCTATATCTTTCCATCGTACCACATATAGTGGTCCTTCCCTTCACATAGGCCTAAGGCCACCCCTTTTCTTTCTTTTTCTCCTCTTTCAAGGTCTTCTCTTATTCCTTGAAATTTCTTTTCTTCTGCAATCGCTTTTCATAGTCCCTCGTCGTACTCGTCCAGGATCTCTGTTGATTCCATAGCTTCGAAGTACTCCTTCGGGAGTAATATTCAGTTTTTCTGTTTGATTCGTTCGTCTTCTTTATCTTGTGGTTTGTTGCTTGTGATCTTGGTTAAGGCATCTGGTTTTCCTCCTTCTTTCCCTGATCGGTATTCGATTTTGAAGTTGTATTTGCTGAGGTTCTCCATTCATCGAATTTGGCGGTCATTGAGTTCTTTGATTGTCATGAAAGGAACTAGGTTTTTGTGATCCGTGAGAACCCTGACCGGGTGGTCATTGTTCTGTACATATCGTCTCCACTCTTTGAGTGCTTGAACTATGGCCAATAGTTCTTTGTTGGCAACGTCATAGTTGCATTCGGCCAGTGTCATCGTCTTTGATCGATAGCACACCGGGCGCCATTTTCCGTCTTCGCATTTCTGGGATAGGATCCCAGAACAGACATACTTGGATGCGTCTGTCTCGATTGTTGTCTCTCTTCGTGGATCGAAGTGCACCAGTATTGGTACCATTGTGAGTTTGGTGCGTATAGCGTTGTAAGCCTCCTGCCCCTTTTCTCCCCATTCCCATTTGGCATCCTTTTTTGTTAAGTTATAAAGGGGTTTTACCATTCAGCTGAAACCCTCGATAAACCTGCGGTAAAAGTTGCAGAATTTCATGAAACATAGGATGTCTGTCTTGTTATTTGGTTTTGCCCAGTCCTATATGGCCGCTGTTTTGACTCGGTCCACTTGGACTCCATTTCCGTTGATGATAAACCCTAGGTATTCGGTTTCCTTCTTGTGGAACTCCCATTTGGATGGTTTGATTTTCATCCCCGATCTCTGAATCTCGTTCATAATACTGCTGACGTCCTTCCTGTATTGCTTCAGGTTTTCCTAATATATGAGTACATCGTCTAGGTAGACGATGCAGCATATATCCAGAAACTTGCTTAGTACCTGGTTGATCCATCGTTGGAATGATGGCGGCGCGTTGGTTAGCCCGAATGGCATAACCAAATATTAGTACATCCCGTATCTTGTTGCGAAGGTCGTCTTCCATTTGTCTCCTTCCTTTATCCGTATGTTTTGATAGGTGTCCTTGATGTCCAATTTGGTAAAATATTTTGCCGTGCTTAACTGATCCAGGGCTTCTCCTATCAACGGTAATGAGTATCAATCTTTCTTCGTTACTGAGTTGAGTGCCCAGTAGTCCATACATAGTCTCATTTTTCCGTCCTTTTTTATTTCACGCATAGGATCGGTGATCCTGCTGATGCAAACGAATGTTGTATCCATCCTCTCTTCATATTCTGCTGAATATATCCTCGTAATTCCTCCAATTCTTTTTCTCCCCCAGGGTAAAGTCGTTGGTATAGAATCTTCTTCTTTGTCTTGGTTTTTTTGTCTTTTTCGATGTGTATTTCATGGTCCACTTCAGGCCTTCTCGGTGGTAGTCGATCCACTTCCTTTTCCTGGAATAGGTTTGTGAACTGGTAGTACTCTTGTGGTATTATGTCGTACCACTCCTTTTCCTTCCATTATTGCTTTTGTCGTATTGCCAGTTTGGTGCTGATATTGATTCGTGCCAATTCCAGCTTTTCTTCTCTTGGATCCCCTTTGAGGATTCCTGTCAGGTCTCCACTCTTGTAATATCTGCTGAACGCGTGGGCTGATATTTCTCGAATCTGTGCCGATTCCTCTTTCTTGGTCTTCGGGCTATCCGTGCTACCGAAGGCTTTCGTTCCTCTCGTGATGTTATGAAGTTCTCGTACTTCATGCATCTCTTCTTCTTTGATTTTCTCGATAATCAACTGCGCTATCCAATCTCCTTGTCGGATTTCTTAGTCGATATCCCCCAAGTTGGCTAGGACGACCTTGATTTCTCCCGTATAGTCGGCATCGATGACTCCCGCATTGGTAATGAGTCATTTATTGACTGCTAGTCCACTGCGTGGTCCTATCTGTCCATAGGTACCAGGGGGTAATCCTATCGCTATTCTGGTTGATATCATCTCTTGACCCCTTGCTTGGATCATCTTATCTTGGTCGGCATATAGGTCATGACTTGCCGCTTGTCTGGAGCCCTTGGTTGGTTCCAGTGCCTTCTTGTGCAACTTCTTGAATCTGATTCTCCGATCCGGTCCTTCTCTGAGTTGGTCGAATTGTGCCTTCAGGTTCGCTTGTTGTACTTCTCTTTCTGATGTCGTATACACCACTGGTGAACTGTTTGGACAACCTGTCGTGCATCGTTCGCTAGCGAATGTATTCTTGTTGTTGTTCCAGTCGATTGTGGGATTGTGTTGTCGTAACCATGGCATGCCTAGCACTAGCACGTGGTTCTTCAGGTTCGCTACCTGGAAGGTTGCCTCTTCCCTATGGCTACTGATGGCTATAGGTACTTGCACTGTATGGGTTATCGGTCCCATAGTGCTGGGCTTTCCGTCCACTAGATAAACCTGTCTTTTTTTCTGTGTTGGCGTCATGGGGTAGTTGTATTTGTCGCAGATTTCCTTGTCGATGAAATCTTCGGTTGCTCCTGAGTCCAGCATTGCGTGTATCATGATGCCTTTCTTTTTTGTATCGTATAGTGTCGTTTTGATCATGATATGATCCCCTTCTTCTTCCACTAGTGCCGTATAGTAGTTTGCCATAGTGATCTTTCTGTTCGTGTCCGTCCCCGTCTTCCTCCTCTGGATGGTTTTCCTCACTTTCTTGTCCACCAGACTATCTCTTACTGGGGACCGTTCTCTTTTTCCAGTTGATCCTCTTCCGTGGTCATCTCCTTCCAGTTGGTTCTCTTCTATTGCCGGACCCAGTTGTTGCCTTGGGCAGGCGTCATCGTCTTCTGTCCGTTGTCCGCTCAGTTACGGTATTCGCGGATCTGGTGTCCTTTTTCACCGCATTTCAGGTAAAGGCTCTGCTCTCTTCGTCTTTTGTGTTCCGCATTGGATAGGTTGAGGGGTCATCGGGTTTGTGCCTTGTTCATTTCCACTTCTCGATCAACCGTAGGTTTGAAGATTCCCTCATAGGCTTGCGGTATCGGTCTGAACATTCCATCCGTGTTCCTTGGTGCTGATGCTTCCCTTGTCCTTCCACGTTTGTCCTTTTTCAGGTTCTTTAGGATCGCCAGCCGAGTTTCATTTTTGATGGCCCATGCGGCCAACTCATCGACTGTGGTGGTTTCGGCGTCGAAATGTTCGAATTCCACCTGTAATCTTTATGTCATGCCTGCATATAGGTATTGTGATGCGGTCGCATCGTCCAATAGCGGTTCAGTTTGGTGGAGTCTGAACTCGTTCCAATATTCCGTCATGGGGCAGGACCCTTGCTTCATGTTCATGATGTGGATCCTAGCTGCGCCTCTTGGGTCCACTGCTCCGAATTGCTATTTGATCGCTTCCTTGAATTCTTCCCAGCTTCTCCATCATATCGGTTTGTTGCCTTCCCTATATGGTGTGAGCCATTTACTTGCATCTTCCTGTAGAAGACTCGAAACGTAAACGATTCTCCCCTCATCATGTCCTTCTTGCCAACCTTTGGCTCGAAACTATATCGTCAATTCAGCCACCCAGTTCCGAAGCTGGTGTCTGTTTCCCGCATATGTTTCCAGTTGTTTGACCTTGGATTGATGCGGTCCTCATAGCGCAAGGAGTTGTGCTATTTGTTCTCGACTCAGTTCAGGTGCTGCCTCCGGAGCTGGGCCTGGTGTTGGGCCAGTCCCCTCTCCTCCTGTTGGTCCTGGTCCCTCTATTCTTTGCTCTGCTTCTTCAGAGCTTGACTCTGCGTATGTTGATTGTTCTTCAGATGTCGTCGGGCTCGGGGTTCGTCCGAGGTGCGAAACCGTTCATTGTAACTCGTCTGCTACCTCGGGTAGCTCCAAGGACTGGTCCTGAAAGATATAGTCTATTTCGGTATCGTCCAAGCGTCGCTATTAGTGACCCTTCATAATGTCACCATTCCTAACCGGTATCAGTTCTCAGCGACGGGTAGACGATACTTCTCTCATTCTCTCTCAATGATAGTTCTTGGGCATATGCCTACGATAAGGTGGGAGAGACTCTCATGTCTCCGATCCTGATCGCATATCGTACTCTTTCTTCAACTCGACTCCTTATCGTAGAGTCATCGCCTCGTAAGTAGGTATTCGTAAAGAGCGTAAAGGCTTTGTATTCGTAAAGCGTAAAGTAATAAGTAAGGAAATAACTTAGAATGAAATGTGAAGAGCCTATCTATTCGAACTTCTTTTTTCTTCTTTTTATCTTTTTTTTTTCTTTTTTTTTTATCTTCATGTATTCATTGTTGTTTAGGGTACAAGAACTTGCATGCAGCACTAGCTATGGCATAAACAATCCCCATTCCTCCTTCCGCCCGGCCCGATCGTATCCCCAGGACCCTCTGGTATGGGCCTAACCGCACATCTCACCCCAAAGAAAAACCCGTCCCTACCTCGCAAGCGAACTCAGAGAATAGGAGAAGTCTAACTAATAAGAAAGCAGGAAAACGTGGGAAGGTAACCGCCTGGAACATCTCAAAAGCAAAACAAAAGAAAAAACAGCACCGAAGATCCCACAACAACCATGCCAGGTATACGCGCTGGCAGCAGAAACCTTAGAAGTTATCCCGGAACGCGACGGAACCGAGAAAATAGGCCGCCTGTGGGGGACGGCAAAAGAGGGTGGAGCCGTAGGGTGCAAGCCGTGTAAGGGTGTAGCATTTGGGTGCAAGCCAATCCAGTCGTCAGAACAGGGCGGAAACCGAACGCGACCATGTCAACTCTCGGTAATCGTGTTCGTGTTTGACTAGACGCTCCCCAGTAGCAGAAGGCAAGCGTTTTACCGCATCTCTCATGTAGTCCCTTGTTCTCAGAGAGATAGCGTCACTTAGTGGATGGGATACCTGTTAGGTATCCTACCTATCTCCTGCTATCAGTATGTACCCTGCGACCGGCAACAGTTCTCTGTTAGTCACTTTGTAGTAGTGCGATACTTCTCTTCCTCGAGGCTCAGTTACTTAGTCTCTCTTTCTTACCAAGACCTTGATTATTATTCTTAGACCGTTATCTAAATTCCTTTCTTGAACATTTATAATCAAGTCGTATCGTGGTAGGAATCTCGAAGTGATAAAATGGAATCTATTCTTAATAGTATAGGCAAGAAAGTATAATAGGTGGTTGCGTGAAGAACTAACTACCAGGCTCTGCCGGCTTCCTTTTATAGTCCTTCACTCAACCCGCTTATAAATCAAAACAACTATAAGTCATAATCGTGACTCATGAAAAACATGATATGACCGCATCATTGGTCATGTGTATAAACCACCTGACCTCTTAATAGGTCATGTGCGTGAAAGTAAATCAAACTGCGCAGCCCCCTTGGCCTCGTGCGCTGCCCCCATGACCTCTTAATAGGTCATGTGCGTGAAAGTAAATCAAACTAACCCTCATGACGAATATCTTCTTCATGGTGAAATACCTCCTTCTACAAACATCGTCTTCCACTACCTGCTGCAAACATCTCCTTCCACTATGTGCCACACAACCGTGACAATAGCTCTCCTCTCCCCACGGCCTAAGTCCCATTAGGCCATCGAGAACTCATCCTCCTCTTCGTTTCTAGTCTTCTGCAGGATATTGCATCCCACTCAACACATCCAACTCTTGCTTTCTTTTTGAAGGTTTTCCAACCTTCGGATCCTTGCATCCCTCCTCTTCAGTTGGGAGTCCATTTTCTCAACTTTGTATTCCACCAAACTTGCCCTGACCTGTTGAGCCATCACTGCTCTTGCCAGCTGCATGTTCTTTTTCTCACATTCCCTTGCCTTCTACTCCTACATCGAAGCCTGGCCTTTGTAGAGTTTCTTCTCTATTTCTGCCGTTGTTTTTTGTTCGCCAATCATGATCAGCTTGTTCTGCAAGCTTTCTACCGTATCCTCCTGTGTTGCCGATGAGATCGGCGATGGTGCTGGGTCCTGTTCCCATGTGACTTTCTTGGATTTTTTAGCCCCCCTCCCTGTACATTTCGTCCCCGCAATCTTGTTCTTGTCGCCTAGTGGAGGCGACAGCGGTGGTGGTCTCCTGTCTCTTTTCCTGAGAAAGTAATTTGTTCCCATCTTCTCTGTGTAGTGGGTGGGGCACCTGTCGTCGTAGCACCGTGTCCATGACAGACACTTGAGTGCTTTCTTGTTTTTCCGTTTCCTTCGTTTTTCTGATTGGTAGGTCCACGAGTTGGACCCAATCTTGGTCGTTGACTTCTTCCTTGATCCAAACTCAGTCTTCTGTCGGGCAGAAGTCTGGGCTTGTCGGGGTAGCTCTGGTGGAATTGCCGGACGGCATCTTGAGCGTTGGTGAAGTTAGTGGCCGGGTACCACTCTGGATCATGTTCTACTGAGTATCCGACCCACTTGGCTCGGTACTGGAGTTTGCTGCGGTGTAGTCTTGAGTCGATGACGTTTTCAAGTTCGTATTCGTTTTCGCCCTTGATCTCAATGGGCGGCGGAGGAAGTTTCTTTTGTGATGCGAAGGCGTTGTCTAGGTAGGGTTCAAGGAGACTGATGTGGAATGTAGGATGAGTGTTGTTCATCGAGTGCTAGAGGTCGAGTTTATATGCTCTTAGTTCGATGCGTTCGATGATCCTGAATGGTCCTAGTTTCTTGTAGTCCAGTTTCCCTGACGGTCGTATAGTCCGTATATTCCTTAGCATCAACCACACCTTATCGTTGACTTAGAGGTTGGGATCGGGTTTCCGGTATCGATCTGCGTATTCTTTCTGGTTTTCTTGTGCGAGACATATTTCTTCTCGTAATATGTCATGCAATCATGGAATCTTTTTTGTTCGGATTGATTGCGCTGGTATGTCGTATTTTGCCGGTTCGTATATTGGATCGTATCCATAGTTTGCAAAGAAGGGTGTTGTTTTGGTCGTTTCTTGTTTTCCGTTGTTGTATGCGAACTCGGCAGTTGCTAGCATATCGGCCCAGTCGTCCTGCTGATAATTGGTGTATGCCTGTAGATATTGTTAGAATATGGCGTTCATCCTTTCTGTTTGTCCGCCTGTTTGTGGGTGGAATGCCGTGCTAAGTTTCCTTTTGATGTGCCATTGTCTTGTGATTTCTTTCCCGATATTGGCCGTGAATAGTGATCCTCTGTCTGATATGATATCTTTTGGTAGTCCATGGATTCTGAACACCTGATCCTTGAAGAGGTGAAAGAATTGTTGTGTGTCCATGTCCGTTCTGTAAGGTATGAAGTGGGCCATCTTGGTCAGGCGATCAATAACGACCCATATTGGGTCATAACCTTTCGATTCCAGAAGCCCCGTTATGAAATTTATAGCAATAGCTTGCCATGGCCTTCCAGCTGGTTCGATAGGTTTTAGCAATCTGTATAGTGCGTGACGTACTGCCTTCATCCTCTGGCATATCTCGCAGTTCTTGACATATCTTTTGATGTGCTCTCTTATCGTTGCCCAGTAGTATGATCTCCTGATCAGTTCCGTAGTTTTGGCCGTTCCACCATGTCCAGCTTGTGGTATGTCATGGTTTCTCCCTATCGGCTCCGTTCGTAGAGGTTAGTCGTCCGGAATTCTTATCTTGTTGTTGTACCAAAGGTAGCCCTCTTTTTCTTCATATAGCCCGAGTGCTATCTCCTTCATTTCTTTTAGCTTTTTGTTTAAAGCTTTCCTGATTGCTTGCATTTCGGTATCCTTCTCCATCGTGCTTCGTATCCATTCTGTGTGGTTGTCATTGGATAATGTTGCTGTTTCCATCTCGTTGATGGATTGTTTTCTTTCGTTTTCCTTCTCGTCTTTGAAGTACCTTTCCTTTGGTAAGAGAATCCTTTTTCTCTGTTGGATTCTTTCGTCCTTCCTGGTTGGGAGGTCTTCTTGTCTTCTGGTAAGGGTGTCGGGTTGTCCTCCTTGTTTTCCCTGTCGGTACTCAATTTTGATGTGATATTGAGATAGGGTTTCGCTCCATCTCGTTTGTCGTTGGTTGAGTTCTTTGATGGTAGTGAAGGCGAGGAGGCTTTTGTGGTCAGTTACCACCCTAATATCGTGTTTGTTTCCCAGTGCGTATTTTCTCCACGCCTTAAGTGCCTGAACTCTGGCCAATGGTTCTTTATCGTGGATATCGTAGTTGCATTCAGCTTTGGTCATTTTCTTCGATCGGAATGCCACCGGGCGCCATAGTTTGTCATCGCCTAACAGGGATAAAATCCCCGAGCAGACGTAATTCGACGCATCCATTTCAATCCAGATCGGTTATTTCGGATCGAAGTGTCGCAGTATCGGTGTCGTGGTGAGTTTGTTCCTGAATGTGTCGAATGCTGTTTGCTGCTTGTCCGTCCAGTTGTATTTGGTATCTTTTTTCGTTGTTTCGTATAGTGGTTTCGCCACTCTGCTGAATCCCGCGTTGAATTGGCGGTAAAAGTTGCAAAAGCCCAAGAAGCTTTGTACTCCTTTTACGCTCTTTGGTGGTTTCCATTCGTCGATTGCTGCTGTCTTGATCGGGTCGGTTCGTATTCCATCAAGGTTGATGACGAACTCCAAATATTCAGTTTCCTGTTGATAGAATTCGCATTTTGTTGGCTTTAGTTTTATCTTTGCTTCCCTTAGGGCCTGCATAACGTTTCGAATATCCTTCCGGTGTTGTTCTATTGTTTTTGAATAGATGAGGATATCGTCTAAGTAGACGATACAGCATATATCCAAGAACCTGCTGAGTTTGGTGTTGATCCATCTTTGGAATGTTGCCGGTGCATTGGACAGTCCGAATGGCATTACCAGGTATTCGTATAGCCCATATCGTGTTCGAAATGCCGTTTTCCATTCATCTCATTCGAATATCCTGATGTTGCGGTAGGCATCCTTGATGTCTAGTTTCGTGTAGTATTGGGTCTTTCCCAATCTATCCAATGCTTTGTCGATCAGCGGTAGTGGATATCGGTCCTCCTTGGTGACTGCATTCAGTCCTCGAAAATCCATGTATAATCTGAGCTTTCCGCCCTTCTTTTTGACGAATCCTATCAGTGCTCCGGCTGCTGACGATGATGGCCGTATCCATCCTCTCTCCAGGTTCTGCTGGAGGTAATCTCGTAGAGCTTTCAACTCTTCGTCTCTCAAGGAGTAAAGTTTCATGAACGGTGCTCTGCTCACTAGCTCGATCCTGTAGTCCTCTTCTCTGTGATCGGGCAAGTCCGTCCTTTCTTCTTCTTCGAACATGTCTAAGAAGTCGTGGTATTCGCTTGGTACCAGCTGTCTTAGAGTCGCTTTCTTCTTTGTTGCTTCTTGTCGTACTGCCAACCTGGTGCTGATCGTCGAGGTTTCCGCAATTGTCGTTTCTTTTTCTTCTTGACCCCATTTGAGAACACCGGTTTGTTCTCCCTACCGATATAGTTTTCCAAAGGTCTTGGCTGATATGACGTCGATATCTATGCGTTGTTCTTTGGGTTCTTCGAGGGTGTGGTTTCCGGTACTTCCAAATCCACGATCCTGTCTTCCGCTTTTGTCGAGGCCATCTACTTCTCGTAGTCCTCTATTGTCGATTCTTTCCACAATCAATTGTGCTATCTGATCGCCTTTCTTCACTTCGTAGTCCTCTTTTTTCAGGTTCATCAAAAGAACCTTGATTTCTCTGCGACAGTCTGTGTCTATCACCCCCACTCCTGTGGTTAGGCCATGCCTGGTATCTAATCCACTTCATGGGGCAATTCGTCCATAGGTGCTATCGGGTAATGCGATCAATATTCCTGTCTTTATCACCGCTTGCCCTTTGGCCGAGAGGATTTCCTCTTGGATGCTGTACAGGTCATGTCCAGCGGCTCCATTCGACCCTTTGGTCGGTATCTTTGCTTCGGGATCCAACCGTTGGATGCGAATATCTTCTTCTCTGCTCCTTATCTCCTTGATTCCACTGTATTCGTTTTCCCATCGGGCCAGTCCCGTAGGGGTTGCCTCGATCCTTGGTGATTCGTTTAGATATACTTGGGTACACCTCTCGCTTGCGAAGTCAATCCGTCTTCTTTCCCAATTGCTATTCGGGTTGTGTTTCCTTAGCCATGGTATTCCCAGGATAGCAGTATGTTTGACCATATTTGCTACCTGTAATATTATCGTTTCCTGATGAGATCCTGTTTCCATGGCTATTTTGGCTGTGTGGGTAATGGGGCCCGCCTTGCTCTTTTCCCCATTAATCACATAGATGTTTCTTGATTTGTCGATTTTCGTGAGAGGTATCCGGTAGGTATTACAGAATCTTCTGTCGATAAAGTCCTCCGTTGCTCCCTCATCGACCATTGCGTTGGTTTCGGTGATCCCGTTTTTTGTGAGTATTTTGATTTTGATCATCAGCTGATCTGATTCGTCATCGTTGTTATCCGTTGTGTTGATTTGTGCCTTGTAGTCCGTTGCCGTCGATATTAGTATAGTGCTAGTGGGTTTTTCGTTCTGGTCGTCCCTCAGACCACTCGTTACTGGGGACTGTCATCGTTTAAAGCCTCCTCCATTTCTTCCGATTGCCAGCCCCCTATTTCTCGAATCTTGGCCTTCTTGTGTGGACATTCGACTGCTCGATGCCCTGCTTTTCCGCAGCGGAAGCACAAATTGCATTCCCTGCGCTTCTGGAACTCTTCCAGTGTTATCCTTGGGAGGTTCGGCCTTATTGGTTTCCAGGCTTGCCTGAACCTCTGTCCTGGCCTCTGGAATCGTTGGGTTATTCCCCATATTGCGTCAAGGTCTATTGCCTCTCCCCCTGGATTGGTTGTTAGGGCCCGCGGTGGTCCATTCTGTTGTCGCGCCGGTCTCTCACAGTTGCTTCACCCATGCTTCTTCCTGTGCGCGAGCTCCGCGAACCACAGGGCCAGTTCTTCGGTTGTGTTGAAAACTCAGTCCGAGTTGGTCCATGCTTCGTGCAGTTCTTCGTGGACCCCCCTTAAGAGTTGTCGTCATAGGTTATGCGTGTCGTATTCGGCATCCGGGGCTAACAGCTGTACGTTGTGGTTAGGCATATGGAAATCCGAGACATGTGCATAGACCCACTGTAGGGTAACTGCACACAGATCCTCAATTTACCGGAACCAACACCCCCCTCCGGCCCCCTTATGGGGCCTGCACGTCATTAGCGAGATTTTGAGAGTTGCATCCCATAACTAAAATGTCACATCGATGAAGCCCACTTCATGACACCATGTACGTCGCCGCCGTCTGTCCGACCGTATGCTGTTCGCAGAATATATGAGAGGAGACCTTTGGCGACATCAGGGAAGTGGAACGAAGGAAATCCGTAGGAGGCGCATTGAGATAATAGGCTTCAAGGTTAGGCTTCCTAACTATGGGCCGAAAGTGATGGGACGTTTCCGGCAAAATACTCCAACAGGATATCCCAGTAGTGGAAGCTATTAGGGGTATACCGAATCCACCCATACCCTTCTGAGATCAGCTATATGTTGGTTGGTCCTAGAAATAGGACCCCTCTACGGAGGCCGGCGGACCAAGGGGAAGCACGCTCAGAATGGAAGACCTAGATAAGTCGGAGCTCCTTAAGATGTTAACACGTTGGGCTCGGACTTGCAATTGGCACAAGGTGGCCCGGCATGAACCTGATCACTACATGACCGAAGAGACTACTGGAACGATAGTCAACAAGACTAAAGTAATGTAATAGTCTATGTAGACATCTCAGTTAGAGGCCGCTGTTTGGTATAACAAATAGAGCAGGCATCTAAACGGAGGAATACTATTCCGAGTCCGCGAAAGGGTGTGATAAGTTTCAGGGTCAAACAGTGTTTGCACTTATAAGATTCTGGACGTTTGCGTATTAAAAACCAGGGTGGTACTTCGCAGGCATAGTTGTTAGAAGTAGTCCGCGAACACTCAGATGTGGGATATAAATATTGAAGTGTCTCCCGAGCTTTACAGACATCATCAAGCAACGGAGAAGAGATCTCATCAATATAAAATTGTTTACCTCATAAATCTTTACTTTACCTTTACTTTATCGAGACGAGCTTTCCTCGACAGATTCTCCAAACAAACATTTTGGCCCATGTCCCTCAGTTATATACTTGAGTTTGGCATCCACCTAACAGTATATTGATAGTTCTCCTGTTACTAAGGGTCACTATATGAACTATGAGTTCACTTCAAACTCCACCCTCACCTCCAACTTCAACTGGATTTTCGAAGCACCTCACTGTCCAATCTATGTTCCTCTCTTCGAAGAAATATTTGAAACTGAGCTGTTCGAGATCGAAGAAGAATATACGCAATAACCCTCGTGGTTCACAGTACCTTTCGGGATCCCAACAAGGGATCAATTCAATCGCATATATCGCACCTGGCACGGCTCGGACTTTGAGTGGAATTCGACCAAGTCAGAAAACTTTGTCGACTGGAGCACCTCGTGCTTTCTGATCACGGTCGAAAAGGAAAAGGAAAAGGAATGCACAGTCATTCGGGGGCCAGACATCCCCTCGGCCTTGGCCTAACACACTTTTATATGTACTATAAGTACATCCTAAACCTCGAAAAAGGAGATTCAGGTTTTGAGTCCAGAATTGGACCAACCGAACCCTTTTATACCTACACCTCTAGAGTATCTCAAACGTTGGATACCTTACATACAATTCCTTAAACCTTTTAAAGGATATCAAGAACTCTGGTACGCAGTACCAGTAATCACTCATCCAGGGCTACTAGAGCAACTAGCCTATCTGGAAAGTATCACCATGGCGGAGATACCTCAGGACCCGAGGAAAAGAATAAAGGCGGGTGAACCTATGGATACCCGACCCCACACCACGGATAAGACAGATGATTCCGCCATTCATAGTCCCTTCCCTTCAACACCTCAGGAACCTACGTTCTGGAGAGGAAATTTACCCTCTCACCGATCCTCTAGTTTCGCAAGCACTCATAGGATATCAAGAGTCCCGACACCGAGGCCAGGAGATCACGCCGCATACTTAGCCAGATTGGCTGTGCGTCTTGGAGTAACATTAGGTCAGATAAGACAAGACATAGATACCTCGCTCGACCAAGCCAATATCGCCTTCAAACATTTGAAGAGAGCCATCCAAGATAATACCTTAAAATTAATTAAGGTTCAACAGCAAATTGCCAGCGGCCAAGATGTCCACGATAACGACATTGCAATCTTGTTGATGCAGCTGGTAGGTGCGGAAAGCGAAGTCAAGGGCATACAAGAAGAGATGTTGCGAGAAGTCGCAAAGAAGATTGACGCTCAGGAATGGCGTCAAGAGGAAGATGAAGAAGTAACCACGAGGTTACATGGGACCCTCGGGGAAGAAAGCCAAGTGGCATTGGCCCGAGACCAGACTCTGGAACAAATGGTCCTCAGTGTAGGAGTGGAATGCGTCGAATTCCGCGCCCAAAGTGTCACTCGCGAAAGAGAAGTCAATCGCACTCTAGGACAAATGCGCACAGATCAGAATACGCGCCAAGCGGAGATTCGAAGGTCTCAAGACCAGCAACAACTGCAGAATATCGAGACAAACCAAACCCTCAAAGGGTTAACAGCGGCAATAAATAAGATACTAGCCGCGGCATCAAGTCCCGAAGCTGCAGGACCTGCCCCTTTACCCGCAGTTCAAGAAACGGACGACGAGGAGTACTACGCTCGAACTACACACAGGAAAAAGGGAAAAGGTAGAGCAGCCACTGATACATTCCTCTCAGGTGCCCAAGGAGATAACCCAGGGGATCATAGTGACGATGACGAGGATGATGATGAGAGAGGTAGGAGGAGAAGAGGTCCTAGCCGAGGTAGGCAAGGACAAACACTAGAACAGGCTGGCATGGCAGAAACACTTGCCAACGCGATGACGCTAAATATTAAGTGACCATCAGAACCTCCCCCATTCTTTGCAGATAGAGCCGCACAAGACATATATGTGTGGATCCTTCAATGCACCGACTATTGCAAACGGAATCCGCGAATCAGGGATGATGCCCAGGAACGAGTCATATATGCGCTCAGCCATACAAATGGAGACATAGTCCTTCCTTACACCATATGGTATCGGAAGGCTATGGACGGACTTCAAGGGGAAACCCAGCAGCCAGAGCAGGCAACATGGACCCGCTTTGAACATGATATGATCAAGCGATTCGTCCCGGTAGAAGCCGAAAGACTAGCCCTTCGAGCAATGAAACTAGTAACATACGACGGCAGTATTGAACGCTACCTGACAGTCATGCACAACCATAACATTCGTGCACGCATGACTGGGGAGTCCTGGAGAGAGGTAGTCGAAGACAAACTTCCTGAACAAATTGTCCACAGGTTGTCGACCCTACAATATACGACGGACCAGGAATGGGAAGAGGCACTAAGGCTATGCGGACGGTCAGAAGAAGGATTGCTAGCCAGAAAGAAAATTGGACGCGACCAACCGTCCAAGCCTAAAATAGTCCAAGAGGTCAATAGAGAAGACCAACAGGACTCTAAACTAAAGCGAGAAAGGGATACTAAACCTTATGTCAAAGGAGGTAGAGCCCCACCACAAAAACGGAAAAGGGACAATGAACCGGAGAAGCCCAGGAAAAGGTTGGGAGGTGCGACAAAGACCACCCACACAAACTTTGCCCAGGCCCATACCGGTATCCCGCAGAGTGTGATAGACACTCGGAGGAAAGAAGGAGATTGCACACGTTGTGGAAAGAAAAACCACACCTATCAGACGTGTTAGTGAGATGCCCATATATCGGCGGTAACTGTCAGCTCAAGACCAATAAAAGTGGGAATTCGACGACCAAGATTAGCTATTGTAAAGCCTAAATTAGCTCGCAGAGTCAGCACTGTCCAGAACTCAGCCTGGGTAAATAAGATCTGGGAACTGGCGGATGACAAGGAACTGACCTAGGTCAGTACATTGGCACCAAGGGCGACGGCGATTGCGTATTCAGTGTCCTGATGGAGCTGGAATCAAAATGGGAACCCCCTTGCGCTGTGGTGTATTGGGTACCGACCACGACGGGGATCGTGTAGTCCGTATCCAACTACGGGAGTCGAAACTCAAAATGATCAAGGCGGCGCGAAGCAAGTCTCTCCTTTCAGGATCAACGCAAGTAGGCTCTGCGTGAAGAGACCCTACGAGGGACTTACGAGCTCGAACACAAGAATCAATACATGGAGAGTCTTGAACGAAAGAGAGGATAGTTAACATGCCCACGTGGCCCGTGAGCCAATAGTACGAAGTTCCTCGAGTCACCGGGTGGTTGCCTGCTACCTGTGTGCAAGCAAGTTACTATACCGAAGAAGTTGGGACATAGCAATGCAAGATCTACCTGATAACAATACGCGACAGGAGGACAACCGACGCGGGCCGTTCCACCTACCACACGAGTCTGAGTCGTATTATACGTATGTACTATCTTGNCAACCGACGCGGGCCGTTCCACCTACCACACGAGTCTGAGTCGTATTATACGTATGTACTATCTTGCCTTCTGGCCAGAGTGTGGGATAGGGATGTACCGCTTTGGTGTGCAAGGCCCCTCTGAGGGAGCTGGACGGATAACCGAAATCCTAAGGGAAAGGACTCGGTGAAAGCGGGAATTCTATATTAGGAGAGTAAAATGGCTAATAACCGCCCGACAGTCTGCTATGAGCCTAGGTCTGGCCTGTCAGGAGAAGGCATCCAGCCTGAAAACTGGTCGTGCGCAAATAGGGTATCGGTGAAATGCCACTTTAGTATGTAGACCCAGATTGTTAGAGCTAAAGAGTTACTAGTTTGACTGAGGAGACCTCAATGGTTGAAACTACATGGGCGTAGTAACAAACATCTTGTTACCTACACCCAACACCAACGATGCGTAAACGAAAGAACCAAGAAAGTCTTATCCGCGCTAAGCGCATGGTGTTAGAAGCTCCAAAACCTAAACGATACAACTGTGCAGAGGGGGTCGCTTACCTCCATATACACGATATGCGATATAAAGTCAAAGTCTTGTTAGACTCAGGATCCAATGTGTTCCTTATCAACAAGGACCTAGTTGAAGACCTTCGCGTGCCCTCTATAGAATGTGACAATGCAGTTGATATCTCAGGCTTTGACGGATCGTCAGCCACCTCTGGAGGAAAGTGTTACACTCTTCCTATAACGTTGGAAATAGGAAAAAAGCGACACATTTCAGAACTGTCGTGTGAAGTGGCTAAAGCAGGTCACTATGGAATGATAATTCCTTTCAGTTGGTGGTATAGAGAACACCCAGTGTCTCACATAGAAGATGCAGAAAATGGGACATTTTCCGCAAAGTGTTGTGAAAACTGTGTGGAGGAAGATGAAGGAATAGCGGACATGTTCGAATACGATGAGTCCGTCGCTTGAGACCCAAATGCATGCCGCATCTGAAGAGTTGGAGCCATCGAGAATACAGTCGCACTCGAATCATTACCGAAAGAATACGGGAATTACAAACATTTCTTTGAAGCCTAGATGGCAGAAAAACTAGCTCCTAGACGGACATTCGATCATGAAATCAAATTGATTCCAGGATCAACTCCCCCCTGGGGACCGATATACACGCTGTCCGAAAAACAGCTTCAGGCTTTATAGGAATACTTGGAAACGATGATCAAAGAAGGGAAAATCATACGGAGCCAATCACCAGCAGGCGCACTCATACTATTCGTACTTAAACTAGATGGTAGACTATGTCTAGTTGTGGATTATCGGAATCCGAATAAGATTACTATCCTCAACAAACATCCCCTTCCACTAATGTCCGAACTCAGAGATAGAGTAGCCGGCGCGAAGATCTTCACCAAGTTAGACCTTAAAGATGGCTACCACCTGATTAGGATAAAAGAAGGAGATGAATGGAAGACAGCATTCCGTATGAGATACGGACATTACGAATATAAGGTTATGCCTTTTGGATTGGTCAATGCCCCGGCTACTTTCCAAGATATGATGAACCAAGTTCTCCAAGAATACCTTGACGTTGGAGTCATATGTTACCTAGATGATATTCTCATCTATTCAAAAAATGAGAAGGAACATATCAAGGCAGTCAAAAAAGTTTTACAAAGTCTATCAGACTTTCAATTAGCGGTATCGCTAAAAAAATCGACTTTCCATGCCACGGAGGTAGAATTCCACGGCTATATGGTGGCGGTCGATGGGGTGTCTATGAGCACCCGGAAGGTGGAATCCATAATGGTCTGGAAAGCACCTAAGTCGGTTAGAGAAGTACAAGTCTTTATGGGATTTGCTTACTTCTACTTACAATTTATAAAAAACTTCTCGGCTATTTGCAAGCCAATAACCGAGATATTACAAGGAAATCCTGAGAATTTTAAATGGGGAATTGAACAAGACACGGCATTCGAAGAGCTAAAGCACCGATTCACCAGGGCCCCCATACTCCACCCCTTTTTCCCAGAAAGAGAAACGCTGGTAGAAACAGACGCTAGCTATTTTGCACTCGGCTGCGTCCTTTCTCAATACTTTGAGAAAAGATTACATCCAGTAGCCTTCCATTCCAGAAAATTAAACTTGGCAGAGCGCAATTATGAGATTCATGATAAAGAACTCCGAGTGATCCTGGAAGCTTTTAAAGAATGTAGACACTACTTGATCGGGACAGAGAAACCGATCACAGTCTTTACCGACCATCAGAACCTACAATACTTCTTCACTTCGAAAGTCTGGAGTGGCCATCAAATTAGATGGGCCCAGAAGTTGGTAGAATACAATTTTCGCATTGTATACCGACCAGGCACAAAGGGCGGAAAGCCTGATGCATTAAGCAGATGGCCGGAGTACCGTCCTGAGGAGGGAGCTACACATCGTGAACAGAAAATTTTAAAGGAAGAAAAGTTCCCGGTATAGCTAGTAGCGAGGGTAGGCGAAGAGGGAGAAGACTGGGATGGAGAAAAGGATTTGGATCTGGAACCTCGAAGAGGTGGAAAGGAACCCATTATTAGGGTCAAGAGATTGAGCAAAAAGGGATACTTGCCAACAAAGGGCTCACGAATGGCGGCAGGACATGACCTGTATGCCATAGAAGATGACATTTTCCCGAAATATGGACAAGCATTGATAAGGACGGGTATCGCTATAGGGCTACCCGAGGGAACTTACGGAAGAGTTGCCCCAAGAAGCGGATTAGCAGTTCGAAGCGGAATCTCCACCGGTGCAGGAGTAATTGATGCTGATTACACCGGTGAACTCAAAGTCGTACTATTCAACCATAAGGATGTGGACTGCCAAATAAGAATGGGCGATCGCGTAGCTCAACTGGTAGTAGAAAAGGTCGACACCTCAGACATGATGGAAGTAGACAATTTAGAAGACACAGAACGAGGAACTGCGGAATTCAGAAGCACCGATATAGCGACATGATCCTTGATCGTCAAGGAACAGGAACCAAGCATCAGTTACCTGCAGGCATTGGCCAAAGACAATGAACACTAGTACGACATTTCGGAAGTGCCAGAGAAAGTTCTAATGTCAAGTGCGATAATTCTGCAAAAGGGTATGAAGCAATTCAATCCTGAATTGTTGGACGAGATACAGGCAGCTATCAGGACAGGTGCAGGTTGGATGCAACGGAGAGAAGAACTTATTAGGTTACGAGACGAAGGAAAAGATTTTCCTAAGGACTGGACCTTGACCAACGATCTATTATACTATAAGCAGAGACTATTTGTACCAAATAGTCAGGTGCTATATATTGTGCATGGACAAAATTAAGCGGAGGTGCCAGGGGGCATGATAACCGATCGCCCTCAGACAACCTTGCACAACAGCCCCACCACAAAGATCATTACCACCCAACCCATACCCCATAATACCCCCTCTTTTTTTATTCTGAGAAATAATGACTCCTGTTCTTCGCAGTCATCCCAAAAAAACCTATTCCTTCTAAGCATCTCAGTCAATGGACAAGAGGGAGGGTGTATGGTTTCCATGAAAGAGGCATGCCCTTGACAGACATTTCCCACAAACTCAACATCCCTCTTAGTACTGTTAGTGACACAGTAGTAAGAGGAGATCAAGAGGGAGAGGAGGAAGAGGGCAGATGAAGACATCCTGAGACTTCTAAGGCTCAGGATGAAGCTATGGCTGAGGAAGCCCTCAAAAATCGCCATCTCAGCTATAAAGACATTGCCCAGAAAATTGCACCAAATGTCTCTGAAAAGACTATAAAGTGCAGACTGTCAGAAAAAAATCTTAAAAAATGGGTAGCACAAGAAAGGGTACATCTTGATGAAGCTCTTGCTGAGAGGAGATTGAAATTGGCCTTTGCTCATAGGCATTGGACAAAGTATATGTGGAGAAGAAAGGCAATGTGGTGAGATGAGGTGACCATTGAGAGAGGAGGGGGGAGAAGGAGAAAGTGGATATTTAGATATCCTAAAGAAAAGTGGAATAAGGACTATGTTGAGAAAACTTCTAGGAGGGGAGAGAGAAAGGTTAGCCAAATGATGACTGAGTTTTTTTATAGCCAAAAGTATGGTTGTTTTCTTCCTGTTTTTCCTGATCCTTCTTCTGCTGGTTGTGGGGTTACTGGAAAGTTAATTATTGAGACTTATGCTCAATATGACTTTGTAGGCATATGGGAGGATATTAAGAAAGAGTCTGGAAAAGAGGAAATCTTTTTAATTATTGACAATGCTAAAACTCACTTGCCCTTCATGAGGTGGCTCAGACAGCATAGAATTACACTACTGGAAATTCCTCCCTATTTACCAGATCTCAATCCAATTGAGAATATCTGGTCTCTGATTAAGGATAAGCTTTCTAAGCACTATCCTGATCTCCATCTCATGAAGGGCCCTGAGGATGTGGTCAAAAAGACAATTGAAGAGGCAATCACTCATTGTTGGGAACTTCTTGATTCAAAGGTTTTTGATACTCTAGCAGGATCTATGGTGAATAGGGTAGAAGCAATTATTAAGGCTGATGGATGGTATACTAAGTACTGATTACTGCTATGTATTTATATTATTTTTTATTATTTTTGTTGGTTGATGATGAGGTGGTTGAATGTATGAGGGTTGTCATCACCGGGCAAATTGTGTGTCTGTTGTCGTTGTCGTTCTCCGCTTAATTTTGTCCACGCACAATACTAAGATCGCAGAAGGATGTCACGATGCAAAGGTTGCAGGACATTTCGGACAACAAAAAACCTTGGAAATAATCATGAGAGACTTCTACTGGAAAGGACTTTCGGAATGGGTCAGCGATTACGTATGGTCCTGTGATGAATGCCAACATAATAAGTCACCTAGACACGCCAAGTATGGGTTGTTGCAACCCTTGCAAATACCCTACGCGGCATGGGCATCTATCTTGGTGGACTTCATCACTCAAGTACCAGAGTCACAAGAGTGTACTCAGATAATGGTAGTAGTCGATCGGTTCACAAAGATAGCACATTTCATCGGGCTATAAACCACGACTACGGCCAAGGATGTCGCAAACGCATTCCTGAAACAGGTTTAGAGGCTGCACAGCCTACCAACTGAAATTGTCTTGGACATGGACTCAAAGTTTACAGGAGAATTTTGGGAATCCCTGTGCAAAGTGTTGGAGATTAAGCAAAGAATGTCAACAGCATAACACTCTCAGACTGATGGACAAACCGAACGTACCAACCAAGTGCTGGAAGGTTACCTGTGAAGTTTTGTCAATTACGATCAGGATGACTGGTATCAGCTACTACCGCTAGCTGAACATGCCTATGACAACTCCGCAACCAACGCTCACGGGATGTCACCATTCTATGCGAACTACGGATTCTATCCACAGACAGAGTGGATGAAGGAGCGCGAAGCTCAAAATCCAGGAGCGACACTTTATGAAAAGTGGATTAAGGCGATACATCAACAAGCGAGAGGGTCACTAGAAAGGACACAAGAAGGGATGTCGAAATATTATGACCGCAAAGCTCGACAACAGCCAGACTTCAAGATCGGAGACAAAGTAATATTAAATGCAAAAAACATCCGCAACCGACGGAAATCCAAGAAGCTAAGTCCAAAGCTATACGGCCCCTTCCAAATTAAGGGAAAATGCGGATCCAGAGCATATGGGCTCAACATATCCGATCGATGGAACATTCATCCCGTATTCCATGGCGCACTATTGGAACCCTGCCGCGCGTCAGTTCATGACAATCGTTAACAACCCCCTAGAGAACCGGAGGACATTGACGGCGATCTACAATGGGAGGTTGAAAAAATCGAAAGAAGCAAGATTCGTTCTTACAGGAAACGAGTACGCGGCCGCTATCAAGAGAAGCGGGAATTGTGGTACTTCGTTAAATGGCAAGGGTGTTCGGAAGATGAGAACACATGGGAACCTGCCACCCGTATGGAAAATGCGGAGGAAGTTGTGGAGAATTTTCATAATAAAAATCCGGACATGCCAGGAAGGGCAGAAGTAAGATAGTGAGGAAAAGGTTTTCATACCGTGGCCAAGTAAAGGCGGGAGGTTTTTTACCCTGACCACACTGAGTCTTAAATTGTATTTAGAAGAAATTATAAATGGTTATAAAGGCATTCGAGGCGAAGCCTGGTAGGCGGGAGCTCATGTTAGGAATATGGAAATCCGAGACATGTGCACAGACCCACTGTAGGGTAACTGCGCACAGACCCTCAATTTACCGGAGCTAACACCCCCCTCCGGCCCCCTTATGGGGCCCGCACGTCATTAGCGAGATTTCGGGAGTTGCGTCCCATAACTAAAATGTCACATCAATGAAGCACACTTCTTAACACCATATACGTCGCCGCCATCTGTCCGACCGCATGCTGTTCACAGGTTATATGAGAGGAGACCTTTGGCCACATCTGGGAAGTGGAACGGAGGAGGTCCGTTGGAGGCACATTGATATAATAGGCTTCAATGGTAGGCTTCCTAACTATGGGCCGAATGTGACGGGACGTTTTCGGCGAACTACTCCAAGAGGATATCCCAGTAGTGGAAGCTATTAGCGGTATACCGAATCCACCCATACCCTTCTGAGATCAGCTGTATGTTGGTTGGTCCTAGAAATAGGACCCCTCTACGGAGGCTGGCGGACCAAGGCGAAGCATGCTCAGAATGGAAGACCTAGATAAGTCGGAGCTCCTTAAGACGTTGACACGTTGGGCTCGGACTTGCGATTGGCACTAGGTGGCCCGGCATGAACCTGATCACTTCATGACCGAAGAGACTACTGGAATGATAGTCAACAAGACTAAAGTAATATAATAGTCTATGCAGACATCTAAGTTAGAGGCCGCTGTTTGGTATAACAAATAGCGCAGTCATCTAGATGGAGGAATACTATTCCAAGTCCGCGAAAGGGTGTGATAAGTTTCAGGGTCAAATGGTGTTCGCACTTATAAGATTCTGGACATTTGCGTATTAAAAACCAGGGTGGTACTTCGGAGGCATAGNTGGTACTTCGGAGGCATAGTTGTTAGAAGTAGTCCGCGAACACTCAGACGCGGGATATAAATATCGAAGTGCCTCCCAAGCTTTACAGATATCATCAAGCAACGGAGAAGAGATCTTGTCAATATCAAATTGTTTACCTCATAAATCTTTACTTTACCTTTACTTTATCGAGACAAGCCTTCCTCGACAGATTCTCCAAACAAAGATTTTGGCCCACGTCCCTCGGTTATATACTTGAGTTTGGTGTCCGCCTAACAGTTGTGCCAGAATTCGATGACTGTATTCTTTCCTAGAACTATTTTCTCTATCTGGTTCCTTGCTCCTTGTCATTTGTCTTTGTCCTCGAACTGAGCTCTGAGGTCTCTCTCGAACTCTTCCCATTCGTGCCACTTCTTGGGGGTGGTCTCTTCCACGATTGGAGTGATCCACTTCTCTGCTGTACCCCAGAGCAGAGTTTTTCTGAATCTGATCATCTTGTCGCCCTGTTCGTTCATCCATTCCTTGGCTTCATAGTACAGTTTAAGCTGTACCTGAAATCCTCTGAGTCTGGTTGGTTCTCCGTCGAAGTCGTCGGGATTCCTTAATTTGAGTCCTTCCGTCGTCCGTGCAGGTCTGAGCCCTGCCACCATGTATTCCAGTTGTTCTCCCGTCATGCTCAGCACATTCAATGGTGCTGGTGGGGCCGGGGTCGCTCCCATCCCTTCCCCTGCTTGTTTTGCTTCTATGTTGCTGTTGGGTGTCGCTGTTGAGATGCAACCAAATGTTAGGTATCCTACCTATCTCCTGCTATCAGTATGTACCCTGCGACAGGCAACAGTTCTCTGTTAGTCTCTTTGTAGTAGTGCGATACTTCTCTTCCTCGAGGCGCAGTTACTTAGTCTCTCTTTCTTACCAAGACCTTGATTATTATTCTTAGACCGTTGTCTATGTTCCTTTCTTGAACATTAATAATGAACTCGTATCGTAGTAGGAATCTCGTAGTAATAGAATAGAATCTATTCTTAATAGTATAGGTAAGAAAGTATAATAGGTGGTTGCGTGAAGAACTAACTACCAGGCTCTGCCGGCTTCCTTTTATAGTCCTTCACTCAACCCGCTTATAAATCAAAACAACTATGAGTCATAATCGTGACTCATGAAAAACATCATATCACTGCATCATTGGTCATGCGCATAAACCACCTGACCTCTTAATAGGTTATGTGCGTGAAACTAAATCAAACTGCGCAGCCCCCTTGGCCTCATGCGCTGCCCCCATGACCTCTTAATAGGTCATGTGCGTGAAAGTAAATCAAACTAACCCTCATGACAAATATCTTCGTCATGGTGAAACACCTCCTTCCACAATCATCTCCTTCTACTACCTGCTGCAAATATCTCCTTCCACTATGTGCCACACAACTGTGACAATACCACCGCTTAAACCAACCGCGGGAGAAGTGAGATTGACCCGTGGGCCGGTTGAGAAGTTCTCGCGTACTGCAAACAGTATTCCCAGCCCTCTGAAGCATGGGAAGCGAATGGTCGCTGACCGTATGGAGGGGCCTCTCCAAGCCAGGAAGGGTTGAGAGCGGGCAGCGCGCAAGGCGCACCGGCACTTAAAGGAAGGAAAGCCCTGACGTCTTGAGGAAGCAGAAGAGGACAGTGAGGGGAGGGGGGAAGTGGCCATCACTCCTAGGCCGAAGCCATCGTGGGAGGAGAGGGGGCGGTGGGTGGTTCGTGTACTCCAAGCGTTGAGGGTTGATTTCAAGCGCAAGGAAAATAGGTGAGATGGAGGATGGCCTATCTATTCGAACTTTTTTATTTTTTTATTTTTTTTTCTTCATGAATTCGTTGTTATTTAGGGTACAAGAACTTGCATGCAGCGCTAGCTATGGCATAAACAATCCCCATTCCTCCTCCCGCCCGACCCGACCGTATCTCCAAGACCCTCTGGTACGGGCCTAACCGCACATCTCGCTCCAAAGAAAAACCTGTCCCTACCTCGCAACCAAACTCCGAGAATAGGAGAAGTCTAACTAAGAAGAAAGCAGGAAAACATAGGAAGGTAACCGCCCGGAACATCTCAGGAAAAAACAAAAGAAAAATCGCACCAGGGTGAGCCCTACAAACAACCAAGCCAGATATACGCGCTGGCAGCAGAAAACCGTAGAAGTTATCCCGGAACGTGAGGTAACCGAGAAAGGAAGTCGCCTGTGGGCGACGGCGGGAGAGGGTGGAGCAGTAGGGTGCTGGCCGAGGGAGGGTGTAGCAGTAGGGTGCAAGCCGATCCAACCGTTGGAACGGGCCAGAAACCGAACGCGACCGCGTCAACTTTCGGTAATCATGTTCGTGTCTTGCTAGGCGGTCTCCGACAAGAGTAGTCCCAACTTGAACCGTAAGACTAGGAGGGTATGGCCAAATCTCCAAGC
>JACCEG010000060.1:479167-516313 GCA_014065205.1 Tuber brumale | reverse complement strand
GGGGGGAGGAGGGAACTGGTCGTTCCAGTCTTTGACTAGTGCCGATCTGATTTTGAGTTTGAGCGACTTGAAGGAGGGGGTATCTGCTCCGACCGGGAGGCAGGCGGGTGGTAGAAGGTCGAGGGAGGCAACAGGCATAGGGCCGGAGGCGGGGATGAATGGGAGGGTTCGATGGGCAATGGCATCGATCGGGAGGTGCTTTCTTATAGGCGGGGAGGGGACAGCGGTTCTCCATGAGAGAGGAGCATAGACCGATGTCAGCCCTCGTGTGTGGTTTCGGTGGTCGTCGAGGGCCCTGAAGGGGGACGAAGTCGGGAAAGTGGGGTGGAGTCTGGCAGTTGCCGGGTTGGCCTCAGGCGGTAGGCAGACCAGTCTTATGGCTGCGAGTCTCTGGCGATGGCGGAGCAGAAGGGGCAGTGGGGGGAGGGCCGATTCACAGGCCAAAATGCCAACGGGTGTCGAAGAGAAGCAATTGGTGACCCACCTTTGGACCGACCTCCAGAAAACCGACATGCGGTCAAGAAGAGTCAGGCTTGGTGAGAAGAGGTCCGCTCCGTAGAGGAGGATTGGGGAGATAAGCGATGATGCCAGACGGTGGCAGAGTTAGGGAGGAAGGCCCTTGCCTGGCCTAGAGAGTCTCTTGATGGTGGCGAAGGCCCCCTGGGCCAGACCAAGTCTCCTGACGAAATGGGAGGTGGTACCTCTAGTACCTGAGGTGGAGGAGGGCTCAAACCAGTAACCGAGCCACCGTATAAGCTTGGAGGGGCGGAAGACAAGGTCGTCCAGCCTGACTGGGATCTGAGGCGGGGGGATCTTCTGAGAGGGCGTTTCCCAGTGCATTAGCTCGGTTTTTGGGATCGTGAAGGACACACCTAGTTTGCCAGCTTTCCGCTGGAGCACACCGGTGATCCCCTGCAGTCTTTGGATGTTTCTCCGGTAGGAACCTGACGCAACCGTGACCGCGAAGTCGTCCACGTAGGACAGGATAAGACCCCTAGGGATCGAGAAGTGGAGGGTCGCGACGTAGATGACGAAGAGAAGGGGGGAGATCGGGGACCCTTGCGGCGTCCCGACGGAGACTTGTGAAAAAACTTGAGGCGCGCCTTGGAAAACCAGGCGGCAGGATCGGCCGTGGAGGAAAGATCTTATCCACGAGACCATGTAGGGGTTGACTGCCTTTGTGGCTAGCCTGTCGCAGAGGATCGGGGCTGAGACGTTGTCGAAGCCCCCCTTTATGTCCAGGAATAGGGTCGAGACCTTGAGCTTTGGGCGCATAAACAGCTGTACCTCATGGGAGAGGGTGGCCGCCGCATCGAAGGTACTCAGACCGGGTAGGGATCCAGTTTGGTTGGGGGAAAGGAGGCCCAGGAAGTGAGCTAGGGCTGTGAGACTGTTTGCCATTACTCTCTCGTGGATCTTAGAGACAGTCTCCAGGAGGACAATGATTCGGAAGGATGAGGGGGTGTCGTATGAGGGCTTGCCAGGCTTGTCGAGGACTATTCCATTGGCTTTCTTCAGGGAGGGGGGGTGGTGACCATATCTGACCAACGGGCCTAGGAGCGATGTGAGGATTGCCGGGTTTATTGAGTGGACTTTCTTCCAGACCGAGTAAGGGATCTGGTCCGGTCCAGGGGCGGAGGACGAAGAGGACTTCCGAAGTGCCGCCTATCTACTCGGACCTAATGTCCTCCTTATATAGTTGCCCTTCATGCCCTTGTGACTCATCCTTCAAGTCACACACCACATATGACTCACAACTGTGAGTCATACCCAAAACATCATAAACTAATCATATGACCGAAGTTGTCACATGCGCGAAACCCATGACCTCTAAATGAGGTCATGTGCGAAACATAACATATCATCATAACTTAATCATATGACCGAAATGGTCACATGCACAAAACCCATGACCTCTAAATGAGGTCATGTGCGAAACATAACATACCTATGACTCATAACTATGAGTCATGTGAAAAGCCTTTCCTCGCTAAGCCACATTCGTGACACTGAGCGTGCTTCCCCTTGGTCTGCCGGCCTCCATAGAGGGGTCCTATCACTAGGACCAACCAACCTACAGCTCATCTCAGAAGGGTATGGGTGGATTTGGTATACCTTTAATAGCGTCCGCTACTAGGATATCCTCTTGGAGTATTTTGCCGAAAACGTCCCGTCACTTTCAGCCCATAGTTAGGAAGCCTGACTTTGAAGCCTACTATCTCAATGTGCCTACGACGAAATTCTTCCGTTCCACTTCCCAGACGTCGCCAAAGGTCCCCTCTCATATACCCTGCGAACAGCATGCGGTCAGACAGATGGCAGCGATGTATATGGTATTCTGAAGTGGGCTTCATTGATGTGATGTTTTAGTTATGGGACGCAACTCTCGAAATCTCACTAATGACGTGCGGGCCCCATAAGGGGGCCGCAGGAGGGTGTTGGCTCCGGTAAATTGAGGGTCTGTGTGCAGTTACCCTACCGTGGGTCTGTGCACATGTCTCGGATTTCCATATGCCTAACAGGGAGAGACTTCTTGTCCCAAGTCTTTATCGCCTATTGTACTCTTTCTTCAACTCAACTCACTTAGTAGAGATCTGTTAGGTGGGTATGAAACTCTAGTATAATTGGTGGACATAGGCCAAAATCTTTGATTGGAGAATCTGTTGAGGAAGGTTTCTCTCGATAAAATAGGTAAGGTAAAGATTTAGAATGTAGAATAAATTATATTGATAAGATCTCTTCTCCGTTGCTTGATAATGGCTGTAAAGCTTGGGAGGTACTTCAATATGTATATTCTGAATCTGAGTGTTTGTGGACTACTTCTAACTACTATGACTCTAAAGTACTACTCTAGTTTTAATACACAAATATCCAAAATCTTATAAGTGTGAACACCGTTTGACGCTGAAACTTCTCACACCCTTTCATGATTATGGAATAGTATTCCTCCGTTGAGATGACTGTACTATTTGTTATACTAAATAGCAGCTTTTGACTTAGTTATCCTCATAGAGTAATATATTACCTTAGTCTTGTTGACTATCATTCCAGTAGTCTCTTCAGTCATGAAGTGATCAGCTTCATGCTGGGCCACCTAGTACCACTTGCAAGTCCAAGCCTGATATGTCAGCATCTTAAAGGTATTCGACTTATCTAGGTCTTCCTGTCTGAACATGATTCTCCTTGGTCCACTTGCCTCCATAGAAGAGTCCTATTACTAGGACCAACCAGCCTACAGCTGATATCAGAAGGGTATGGGTAGATTCAGTATGTCCTCAATAGCCTCCACTACTGAAAGATCCTCTTGGAATATTTTGCCAGAAACGTCCCATCACCTTTGGCTCATAATTCAGAAGTCTATTTTTGAAGCCTATTATCTCAACGTTCCTCTGACGGAATCCTTCTGTTCTACTTCTCAGATGTCGCCAAAGGTCCCCTCCCATGTACCCTGTGAACAGCATATAGTCGGACAGATGGCAGCGATGTATATGGTGTTATAATGTGGACTTCATTGATGTCACAGTTTAGTTATAGGACACAATTCTTAAAATCCTACTAATGACATACGGGCCCTATAAGGAGGCTAGAGGGGGGTGTTGGCTCCGGTAAATCGAGGGTCTGTGCATAGTTACTCTACCATGAGGTCTGTGCACTTGTCACTGCTTTCCATATGCCTAACAAGATCTCACTGTTATTCATATTTGTAAGATAATTTTTTTAAAGAGCATAAGGGTTTTTGTATTTGTAAAGCATAATGTAATAAGTCTAAAAGTAACTTAGAATGAAGCATGAAGAGCTCATCACCTAGCTCTTTTTTTTTTTTTTTTTTATCTTCATGTATTCGTTGTTATTTAGGGTACAAGAACCTGCATGAAGTACTAGCTATGGTATAAGCAATCTTCATTCCGCCTTCTGCCCAGCCCGACCAAATTCTGAAGACCTTCTGATATGGGCCTAACCGCATATCTCTACCCCAAAAGCCCAAACATATCTATCCCAAAACAGGAAAAAAAAGCTATCAAAGCAAATTTGGAGAACGTAAGAAGGAAATTGCGTAGAACATTACCGTAAAATAAAAGAAATATCACACTAGTAGATCTCACAACAACCAAGTCAGAATATATATGCAGGTGGATAGAAAAATGTTGAATAATTCCCAGAACGCAATGCAAACTGAGGCAGGTACCGACTGTGGGGGATGGCAGTAGAGGGGGGCGATAGTAAGATACCAGCTAGAGAAAAGATGTAGCAGTAGGGTACAAGCTGATTCAACTGTCAGGTCAAGAAGGAAACCGAAGGCGACTATGTCAACTCTCTGTATTCATGTTCCTGTCTTACTAGACGGTCTCTAGTGAAGGAGGGCAAGCAATTTTGCCATGTCCCACAAGTAGTCCCTTGTTCTCAGAGAGATAGCGTCACTTAGTGGATGGAATACCACCACTTAAGCCGACCGTAGGGAGGGGCAAGATCGACCCATAGGCCTGTTGAGAAGTTCTTGTATACCTCAAACCATATTCCTAGCTGTCTGAAGGATGAGAAGCGAAGGGCTGCTGACCGTGATGAGGGGTCCTGCTAAGTGAGGTAAAGGGGAGGGAACAGGCAGCAGAAAGGCTGTACTAGAATCTAAAAGGAGGGAAGACTCTAAGCATAAAAGAGCGAAGGAAGACAGTGAAAAGAGGATAGAGATAGCTGTCACTCCTAGGCTGAAGCAATCATAGGAGGAGAGGGGGGGGTGGATTCTCATAAGAATCCTGCTTTGAGGATTGATTTTAAGCATGGGGAAAATAGCGGAGATAGGAGATGGATTATCTCCAGGCTCTTTTTTTTTTCTTTTTTATCTTCGTATATTCTTGGTTGGGGTGCTGGAGCTTGCACGCAGTGCTAGCTATGGTATAAAGAAAACCTTAATTTTAAAATGTGCAACAAAAGAAACTTCATACATGTCCTAATAAAAGTTCTCCAGGCGTGTCTGATAGCCAACAAAAAATCTCTCAGGAAATAAAACAAAAAGCGGATACTCATGACAAAAGATTAACTAAAGCAAAGCTAAAGTGAGCTATAGTAAGCGGAAGCCTGTGGGCCTAAAATCAAAAATAGGAAGAACAAACTTGGTTGGCGGGGATCCCCTTGTGGAGGAAAGTGTAGAGCAGGTGGGTGGCATACCCAGGGAGAAGCCTGTCACTGTTTTATTGATATAGGCCACCAGTGCCTTGAGCTGAGTCATGTCAGACCAAAGGAGACAGTTTTGTTCTAAGTCTTTGAGCGTTGAGAAGAGATGCTCTTGGTGGGGGGAGTGGGACCAGGAGTAGAGGATTGCATGTTGGAAGTTCTTCTTGTCTTCCTGGCTCATCACCTAGGTCCTAGCAACATTCTTTTATAGTTGCTCTTTATGCTACATTTCTTACAACTTAAACAAGTCATATGACCAAAGTGGTCACATGCGTGAAACCTGTGACTTCTAAGCGAGGCCATTTGTAAAACATACTATACCTATAACTCATAACTATGAGTCATGTGAAACTATCATATAACCAAGTCATATGACTAAAATGGTTACATGCGCGAAACCCATAACCTCTAAGTGAGGTCATGTGACTGTGCAAAATATAACATACCTATAACTCGTAACTTTAAGTCATGTGAAACTATCATCTGACCAAGTTATATAACTGAAATAGTTACATATGCAATATCCATAACCTCAAAGTGAGGTCATGTATGAAATATAACATACCTATAACTGATAACTATGAGTCACATGAAACCTTTCTCCTCAGTAAGCCATATCTATGACATTAGCTCCTCTCTCCCTAAGCTCGAGTCCTTTTGAGCTTAGTTCTACTGGTCTCGTATCTAGTAGATGAATCATCGCAAATATTTGTGATGGTTGTTTGATTCATTGGCCATGTTCTGGAAGTCATCTTACATCACTTTTCGCTTCCGTCTTGCACTGCATAGTTCTTCCCTCATCTTTCTTATCCTCTCTTCATACATTTGTCGAATTAATTCTATACTCTTCCTAGCCCACTCCATGGCCTGCTGAGAGCTGCTATTTGATTTCTCCAATCCAGAGATTATTTCTTACTGCCTTCTATTTTATTCCTCGAGCCTATCTGTTATTTGGTAGAGGTAATCGACTATTCAGTGGAGTTTCTCCTTAGACAAAAAAGTTTTAGAATCCCTCTTTCCTCGTAGGTTTCTGTCCTCAGAACCTTTGTACTTTGTTGGGTTACCTACTTGGCTTCCCATTATTATCTTCAGTAGTAGAGGCAGTATCTGCTCATGCAGTTCTGTTAGGAGATTTGGTAGTATTGTGGTTCGGTGGATGTAAGAGGTAGGAGTTGTGTTGTCCATTTTGTAGTTTTGTCTTTTTCCTCATCGCTAAGGTGTTGTGTTATGTTCCCATTCTAGGAAAAGAAGTTGCTTTGTTGTTTTCAGTCATAGTACACAAGTCACCTATCAGTAGTACATACTGTCCAGTAGTACATACTGTCCAGTGATAGACAGTGTGATTTCATTCATTGTCTTTCACTATCTTAACCCATTCGGCCTCAATAGTTATTTCCTCTTCTTACTTCTTGATCCTGATATCTTCTTCAGGGGCAACCCATTTGGCTGCATTGGATAGTAGGCTTATAGGGCTATCGATGATAACAAAGTCTTGCAGAGCATCCTCAATGCTCAGATGATGGCATTTGTAGGTAGCATTGGTGAAAGAGGTTGTGGGTATCTTGAGTGTTCATGAACTTGGTAGCCGAGTACTACTCTTGATTGTGTTTTGCAGAGTAACTAGTCCACTTAGCACATCAGCAAAAATAAATACCTGCATCTTATGCATCTTGTGCATTGGACACTCCAGATGCTCTTAATATAAACTTCCAATCCAGATGAATTTGCGCCAACTCGTTCTGTCCAGAAGTAGCCCATATTTCTGCATGCACAGGACATCCTCCAATGTGTCCTATAAGACACATCTCCCTTGGGTATGCGCTACTCATACTCAACCACTTCAGACTTGTTTGGACCACTAGTGCTCCTTCCTTAATGTGTTTGGGTCACTAATACATTCATAGGTTTTACTCTTCAGATTTCTTGCTACTGCAAATGTCATCTCACGACTAGTAATTTCATCTAGTCAATGATTCAATGATGTCTGGTAGACACAAAAAACTACTGAAGCAGCATCAAAGGACAGTAGATATTGGACACTGAATACAATGACATCAGGGGATGTATGGAAGACATCTGGACATTATCTGCAATTTGCCAGTATTGAATCTCTTTATCTGAATGCCTTTCATACATCTCTTAACATCATTGTATTTGTTATCCAATGTCTCCTATTTTCTGATACTATTTCAGCTTTTTTTGTATCAGCTGAACATCTTTGTATAGTCCTCTGAGACTCCTGATATTGACTAAAGGGTATTTGCAGATACAGTTTATCACTGGAAGACTTACGACTTCTTTAGATGCTTACCATCATTGGCCTGATTACACTAGCTAGTGCTTTCCAATTACCTTAATTTCTGGCTTCAGTCAGAGTTGAGACAGCTACAGCTCTCAACTCGTACTGAATTTCGCCCCCCAGTTTTGATCTAAACTTGATATGTCTTGTTCCAAACTATTTTGACTAGCATGATACTAGTGTATTGTATTATATATTATCGATGTATAATTATATACTACTACTAAGGAATTCAACTTCGCCCTCTTCCTCTATGTTACATTTGTCTTCCTGTGGAGGAGGATCTGCTGGCGCACTGACCTGACCTAAGTTGTTTGTACCTGTCAGCCAATCTTGTATCTCCGCTCGGTGTGACTCCTGCAGACTATATTCTCTCTGGGTATACGTGCTGTCATCATCAGTCAGTATTGTTCCAGCCTACTCTGGATCAATTCCAAACTCTTGGCTTAATACATTTAGATTGTCTGTATATCCAACAGTGCTCTCCAGACGTCTTCTTCAATCTCCCATATTTCTCTCTTCCAATATGCTTGTGATCTGCCTGATGATTCTAGGCTGGAAGTCCATATGGAATTTGTATGTAGCGGTACAATCTTAATAGCTTGAGTACGAGAATATGGCACAGTATTAAAGATATACTGTGGGCACACTTGAGAGAGGAGTATGGTAGTAGGAAGGAAGATTGGTAGTAATTGTTGTCTTTAATTCTTTCTAACACTCAGAGCGGTAAGTAGCTATATATACAGGTGCACATACTTAAGCAAAGAAGAGAAATAAGCAGGAAAATCTTGTGAAAAACATAAGTGCGAGCAAGTTTGACCATGAAAAACTACCAAAAAATCACTAATAAAATATATATAAACTGTAATAGTGTGAGAGATTTTAAGCAGAAAATCAACATATAATGCATCTTCTGAAAAGGTCGTAGTACATAAATGAAAATAACTGAAACATCCTGCATATGCAATAAGAAAATATATATCCAATTATCCTATCGTTATCATGAAATATAAATAAAATACCTTTTGGATATACTCTAGCTATAGTAATGTTCGTGATCTATAAGTAAACCAGAAATATAACAAAGGAGAAAAATACAAGATATTTAAAAGAAATATACTTATGAAATGAATAAATAGGAAATTTCAAGACTCCACTAGTGTGTTGGCTCACATTTGCAATTGGTGCTCCAGCAGACTTGTCTTCATGTTAGCTTGATTATCACTTATTCTAAGTAGATGTTTTTAATCATTATCTCAAGAACATGAGCATGTGAAATTTACATTGTCAATAAAGATTCCTCTCTGCAAGTATTGCAGAGCATGATACAATATTGCTGCACTCAGATACAAAAAGGAGCTCTTGATCTTTCTGTTAGGCGGACGCCAAACTCAAGTATATAACCGAGGGACGTAGGCCAAATCTTTGTGCGGAGGATCTGTCGAGGAAGGCTCGTCTCGATAAAATAAAAGTAAGGTAAAGATTTATAAGGTAAACAATTTTATATTGATAAGATCTCTTTTCCATTGTTTGATGATGTCTGTAAAGCTCGGGAGGCACTTCGATATTTATATCCCGCGTCTGAGTGTTCACGGACTACTTTTAACTACTATGCCTCCGAAGTACCACTCTGGTTTTAATACGCAAACGTCCAGAATCTCATATGTGGGAACACCGTCTGACCCTGAAACTTATCACACCCTTTCGCGGACTCGGAATAGTATTCCTCCTTTGAGATGACTGCGCTATTCGTTGTACCAAACAGCCGCCTCCAACTTAGATGTCCGCATAGACTTTTTATATGACTTTAGTCTTGTTGACTATCGTCCAGTTGTCTCTTAGGTCATGAAGTGATCAGGTTCATGCCAGGCCACCTAGTGCCAATCGCAAGTCCGAGCCCAACGTGTCAGCGTCTTAAGGGTCTCCGGCTTATCTAGGTCTTCCTTTCTGAGCTTGCTTCCCCTTGGTCCGCCGGCCTCCGTAGAGGGGTCCTATTACTAGGACCAACCAACCTACAGCTGATCTCAGAAGGGTATGGGTGGACTCGGTATACCCCTAATAGCTTTCACTACTGGGATATCCCCCTAGAGTATTTCTCCGAAAACGTCCCGTCACTTTTGGCCCATAGTTTAGGAAGCCTAACTTTGAAGCCTACTATCTCAATGCGCCTCCGACGGATTTCCTCCGTTCCACTTCCCAGATGTTGCCAAAGGTCCCCTCTCATATACCCTGCGAACAGCATGTGGTCGGACGGACGGCAGCGATGTATATGGTGTTATGAAGTGGGCTTCATTGATGTGACAATTTAATTATGGGACGCAACTCTCGAAATCTCACTAATGACGTGCGGGCCCCATAAGGGGGCCAGAGGGGGGTGTTGGCACTCTGGTAAATTGAGGGTCTGTGCGCAGTTACCCTACCGTGGGTCTGTGCACATGTCTCGGATTTCCATATGCCTAACATGAGCTACCTCCTTCTAGGCTTCGCCTCGAATACCTTTATAATGATTTTTATTTTTCTTCTAAATACATTTTAAGACTCAGTGTGGTCAGGGTAAAAAACCTTCCGTATTTACTTGGCCACAGTAGGAAAACCTATTCCTCACTATCTTACTTCTGCCCTTCCTGGCATGTCCGGATTTTCAGAATGAAAATTCTCCACAACTTCCTCCGCATTTTCCATACCGGTAGCAGGCTCCCCTGTGTTCTCATCTTCCGAACACCCTTGCCATTTAACGAAGTACCACAGTTCCCGCTTCTCTTGATAGCGGCCGCGTACTCGTTTCCTGTAAGAACGAATCTCACTTCTTACGATTTTTTCAACCTCCCATTGCAGATCGCCGTCAATATCCTGCGGCTCTCTAGGTGGTTGTTGGCGATTGTCATGAACTGACTCGCGATAGGGTTCCAATAGTGCGACATGGAATACAGGATGAATGTTCCATTGATCGGATATGTTGAGCTTAAATGCTCTAGATCCGCGTCTTTCTATAATTTGGAAGGGACCGTATAGCTTTGGACTTAGCTTCTTGGATTTCCGTCAGGTGCGGATGTTTTTGGCGTTTAACATTACTTTGTCCCCGATCTTGAAGTCCGCCTGTTATCGAGCTTTCCGGTCATAATATTTCGACATCCCTTCTCGTGTCTTTTCTAGTGACCCTCTTGCTTGTTCATGTATTGTCTTAATCCAGTTTGCGTAAAGTGTCGCTCCAGGATTTTGAGCTTCGTGCTCCTTCATCCACTCTGTCTGTAGATGGAATCCGTAGTTCGCATAGAATGGTGACATCCCGTGAGCGTTAGTTGCGGAGTTGTTATAGGCATGTTCAGCTAACGGTAATAGTTGATACCAGTCATCCTGATCGTAATTGACAAAACTTCGAAGGTATCATTCCAGCACTTGGTTGCTACGTTCAGTTTGTCCGTCAGTCTGGGGGTGGTATGCCGTTGACATTCTACGCTTAATTTCCAGCGCCTTGCAAAGGGATTCCCAAAATTCTCCTGCGAACTTTAAGTCCATGTCCGCGACGATTTTGGTTGGTAGGCCGTGCAGCCTCCATACTTCTTTCAGGAATGTGTTTGCAACATCCTTGGCCGTACCCGAGGTCTGAATTCCGATGAAATGTGCCATCTTCGTGAATCGATTGACTACTACCATTATCTGTGTACAACCTTGCGACTCTGGTAGTTGTGTAATGAAGTCCACTGAGATAGACGCCCATGCTGCGTAGGGTATTTGCAGTGGTTGCAATAATCCATACTTAGCGTGTCTGGGCGATTTGTTATGTTGGCATTCATCGCAAGATCGTACGTAGTCGTTGACCCATGCCGTAAGTCCCTTCCAGTAGAAGTCTCTCATGATTATTTCCAAAGTTCTTTCTTGTCCAAAATGTCCTGCAATTTTTGCATCGTGACATCCTGCTGCAATCTTAGTGTATAGCATCTGACTGTCTGGTACAAATGGTCTTTGCTTATAATATAGTTGATCTTCGGTTAAGGTCCAATCTTGGGAAAATCCTTTCCTTCGTCTCGTAGCTTCATGAGTTCTTCCCTCAGTTGCCTCCAAGCTGCATCTGTTCCGATAGCTGTCTGTATTTCGTCCAAGAATTCAGGGTTAAATTGCTTCATACCTTTTTGCAGGATTATCGCATTTGACATTAGAACTTTCTCTGGTACTTCTGAGATATCGTACCAGTGCTCGTTGTCTTTGGCCGATGCCTGTAGGTAACTGATGCTTGGTTCCTATTCCTTGACGATCAAGGATCTTGGCACTATATCGGTGCTTCCGAATCCTGTGGTTCCTCGCTCCGTTTCTTCCAAGTCGTCGATTTCCATCATGTCCGAGGTGTTGACTTTTTCTACCACTAATTGAGCAATGCGATCGCCCATTCTTATTTGGCAGTCCACATCTTTATGGTTGAAAAGTACTACTTTGAGTTCGCCTGTGTAATCAGCATTGATTACTCTTGTGTCGGTAGAGATTCCGCTTCGGACCGCTAATCCACTTCTTGGGGCAACTCTTCCATAAGTTCCTTTGGGTAGCCCCGCGGTTATACCTGTCCTTATTAATGCTTGTCCATATTTCGGGACAATGTCATCTTCTATGGCGAATAGGTCATGCCCAGCTGCCATTCTTGAGCCTTTTGTTAGCAAATATGCCTTTTTGCTCAATCTCTGGACCCTAATCACGGGTTCCTTTCCACCTCTTCGAGGTTCCAAATCCAAATCCTTTTCTCCATCCCAGTCTTCTCCTTCATCGCCTACCCTCGCCACTAGCGATACCAAGAAATTTTCTTCTTTTAAAATTTTCTATTCGCGATGTATAGCTCCCGCCTCAGGACGGTACTCCAGCCGTCTACTTAATGCATCCTGCTTTCCGCCCTTTGTACCCGATCGGTATACAAGGCGAAAATTGTATTCTACCAACTTCTGGGCCCATCGAATTTGACGGCCGCTACCGACTTTTGAGGTGAGGAAGTATTGTAGGTTCTGATGGTCGGTAAAGACTCTGATCGGTTTCTCCGTTCCGATCAAGTAATGTCTCCGTTCTTTAAAAGCTTCTAGGATCGCGTGGAGTTCTTTATCATGAATCTCATAATTGCGCTCCGCCGAGTTTAATTTTCTGGAATGGAAAGCTACTGGATGCAATCTTTTCTCAAAGTACTGAGAAAGGACGCAGCCGAGTGCCAAATTGCAGACGTCCGTTGCTACCACCGTTTCTCTTTCTGGGAAAAAATGGCGAAGTATGGGGGCTGTGGTGAATCGGTGCTTTAGAGCTTCGAAAGCAGTGTCTTGTTCAATTCCCCATTTAAAATCCTGCAGATTTCCTTGCAATGTCACGGTTATTGGCTTGCAAATAGCCGAGAAGTTTTTTATAAATCGTTGGTAGAAGTTAGCAAACCCCATAAAGACTTTTACTTCTCTAACCGACTTAGGCGCTTTCCAAACCATTATGGATTCTACCTTTCAGGTGCTCATAGATGCCCCATCGACCACCACCATATAGCCTTGGAATTCCACCTCTGTGGCATGGAAGGTCGATTTCTTTAGCGATACCGCTAACTGAAAGTCTGATAGACTTTGTAAAACTTTCTTAACAGCTTCGATGTGCTCTTTTTCATCCTTTGAGTAGATGAGAATATCATCAAGGTAACACACAACTCCGATGTCTAAGTATTCTTTTAGAACTTTGTTCATCATATCTTGGAAGGTTGCTTGAGCGTTTACCAATCCAAAAGGCATAACCTTATATTCATAGTGTCCGTATCTCGTACGGAACGCTGTCTTCCACTCATCCCCTTCTTTTATCCTAATCAGGTGGTAGGCGTCCTTAAGGTCTAACTTGGTGAAGATCTTTGCGCCGGCTACTCTATCTCTGAGTTCGGACATTAGTGGCAGGGGATGTTTGTCGAGGATAGTAATCTTATTCAGATTTCGATAATCCACAACTAGACATAATCTACCATCTGGTTTAGGTACGAATAATATAGGTGCACCTGCTGGCGAGTGGCTCCTTGTGATTTTTCCTTGTTTGATCATTGTTTCCAAGTATTCTCGTAAAGCCTTAAGCTGTTTTTCGGATTGTGGATATATCGGCCCCCATGGGGGAGTTGATCCTGGAATCAGTTTGATTTCGTGATCGAATGTTGTCTTGGTACTAGTTTTTCTACCGTCTCGGCTTCAAACAAATGTTTGTAATTCCGGTATTCTTTTGGTAATGCTTCGAGTTCCACCGTATTTTCGATGGCTCCGATTCTCCGGCTGCGGCAGGCAATAGGGTCCCAAGCGACGGATTCGTCATATTCAAACATATCCGCTATTCCTTCATCTACTTCCACACAGTTTTCGCAACATTTTGCGGAGAAGGTCCAATTTTCTGCATCTTCTATGTGAGACACTGGGTGTTCACGATGCCACCAACCAAAAGGAATTATCATTCCATAGTGACCTGCTTTAGCGACTTCACAAGACACTTCTGAAATGTGTCAATTTTTTCCTATTTCCAATTTTATAGGGAGAGTGTAACACTTCCCTCCAGAGGCGGCTGACGATCCGTCAAAGCCTAAGATATCAACTGCATTGTCGCCCTCTATAGAGGGAACGTGAAGGTCTTCAACCAGGTCCTTGTTGACAAGGAATACGTAGGATCCCGAGTCTAACAAGACTTTGACTTTGTATCGCTTATCGTGTATATGGAGGTAAGCGATCCCCTCCGGACAGTTGTATTGTTTAGGTTTTGGAGCTTCTAACTCCATGCGCTTAGCGCGGATAAGACTTTCTTGGTTCTTTCGTTTAGGCATCGTTGTTGTTGGGTGTAGGTAACAAGATGTTTGTTACTACGCCTGCGTAGTTTCGACCATTAAGGTCTCTTCAGACAAACTAGTAACTCTTTTAGCTCTAACAATCTAGGTCTACATACTAAGTGGCGTTTCACTCATACGCTATTGCGCACGACCAGTTTTCAGGGTAGATGCCTTCTCCCTACACGCCAGACCTAGGCTCATAGCAGATTTTCGGGCGGTTATTAGCCATTTTACTCCCCTGCTGTGGGGTTCCCGCTTTCACCGAGTCCTTTCCCTTTAGGATTTCCGTTTATCCGTCCAGCTCCCTCAGAGAGGCCTTGCGTACCAAAGGGGTACATCCCTATCCCACACTGTGGCCAGAAGGCAAGATAGTACATACATATAATACGACTCAGACTCGTGTGGTAGGTGGAACGGCCAGCATCGGTTGCCCTCCTGTCGTGTATTGTTATCAGGTAGATCTTGCATTGCTATGTCCCAACTTCTTCGGTATAGTAACTTGCTTGCACACGAGTAGCAGGCAACCACCAAGTGACTCGAGGGACTTCGTACTGTTGGCTCCCGGGCCATGTAGGCATGTTAACTATCCTCTCTTTCGATCAAGACTCTCCATATATTGATTCTTGTGTTCGAGCTCGTAAGTCCCTCATGGGGTCCCTTCGCTTAGAGCCTACTTGCGTTGATCCTGAAAGGAGAGACTTGCTTCCCGCCGCTTTGATCATTTTGAGCTTCGACTCCCGTAGTTGCATACGGACTACCCGATCCCTGTCGTGGTCGGTACCCAATACGCCCCAGCCAAAGGGGGTTCCCATTTCGATTCCAGCTCTGTCAGGACACTGAATACCCAATTGCCATCGCTGTTGGTGTCAATGAACTGACCTAGGTCAGTTCTTCGTCGCCCCCCAGTTCCCAGATCTTTTTTGCCCAGGCTGGGTTCTGGACGGTTGCGACTCTGCGAGCTAATTTAGGCTTTACAATAGCCGATCTTGCTGGTCGAATTCCCATTTTTATCGGTCTTGAGCTGACAGTTGCCGCCGATATATGGGCATCTCCCCAACACGTCTGATAGGTGTGGTTTTTCTTTCCACAACGTGTGCAATCTCCTTCTTTCCTTCGAGTCTCTATCAGACTCTACGGGATCCCGGTATGGGCCTGGGTGAAGTTTGTATGGGTGGTCTTTGTTGCACCTCCCAACCTTTTCCTTGGCTTCTCCAGTTCCTCGTCCCTTTTCCGTTTTCGTAGTGGGGCTCCACCTCCCTTGACATAGGGTTAAGTATCTCTTTGTCGTTTCGGTTTAGAGTCCCGTCGGTCTTCTCTTTTGACCTCTTGGACTATTTTAGGCTTGGACGGTTGGTCTCGTCCAATTTTCTTTCTGGCTAGCAGTCCTTCTTCTGACCGTCCGCATAGCCTTAGTTCCTCCTCCCATTCTTGATCTGTCATATATTGCAGGGCCGACAACCTGCAGACAATCTGTTCAGGAAGTTTGTCTTCGACTACCCCTCTCCAGGATTCCCCGGTCATGCGTGCACGAATGTTATGGTTGTGCATGACTGTCAGATAGCATTCAATACTGCCATCGTACGTGACCAGTTTCATTGCTCAAAGAGCTAGTCTTTCGGCTTCTACCGGGGCGAATTGCTTGATCATATCATGTTCAAAGCGAGTCCATGTCGCCAGCTCTGGCTGCTGGGTTTCCCCTTGAAGTCCGTCCATAGCCTTCCGGTACCATATAGTATACGGAAGGACTATGTCTCCTTTCGTACGGCTAAGCGCATATATGACGCGTTCCCGGGCGTCATCCCAGATTCGCGGGTTTCTTTCGAAATAGTCGGTGCATTGCAAGATCCACACATATATATCTTGTGCGGGTCTGTCTTCAAAGAATGGAGGTGGCTCTGATGGTCGCTTAATGTTTAGCGCCATCGTGTTGGCAAGTGTCTCTGCCATGCCAGGCTGTCCTGGTGTTTGTCCTTGCCCTCGTTAGCTAGGACTTCCTCTCCGTCTTCACCTCTCATCATCATCATTGTCGTCGTCACTAGGATCCCCTGGGTTACCTCCTTGGGTACTTGAGGGGGATGCATCAGCTGCTTCTCTGCCTTTTCCTTTTTCCCTGCGTGTAGGTGGAGCGTAGTACTCCTCGTCGTCCGTTTCTTGGACTGCGGGTAAGGGTGCGGGTCCTGCAGCTTCGGGACTTGGTGCGGTAGCCATCATTCTGTTTATCGACTGTGTCAATACTTCCAGAGTATTGTTAGTCTTATTATTTTGCCGTTGCTGCTGGTCCTGATATCGGCGGGTTTCCGCCTGGCGGGTAGTCTGATCTAGACGTATCTGTCCTAGGGTACGGTTGACCTCCCTTTCAGGCGTAGTGCATTGGGCGTGGAATTCTGTGAATTCCGCCCGCCGACTGAGGACCATTTGTTCCAAAGTCTGATCTCGGGCTAATGCTGCTTGGCTTTCTTACCCGCGGGTTCCATGCAACCTCTTGATTACCTCTTCATGTTCCTGTTGACGCCTTTCTTATACATCAATTTTCTTTGCGACTTCTCGAAACATTTCTTCTTGTATTCCCTTGACTTCGCTTTCCACGCCTACCAGCTGCATCAACAAGATTGCAATATCGTTATCGTGGACATCTTGCCCGTCCGCGATTTGCTGTTGAACCTTAATTAGTTTTAAGGTATTATCTTGTGTGGCTCCCTTCAAATGTTTGAAGGCGATGTTGGCTTGGTTGAGCGAGGTATCGATGTCCTGCCTTATTCGACCTAAGGTTATCCCAAGTCGGGCAGCCAATTTAGCCAAGTTTGCCGCATGGTCTCCTCCGGGTTTTGGCGTGGGGACCCGTGATATCCTATGAGTGCTTGCGGCACTTGAGGATCAGTGAGAAGGTATATTTCCTCTCCGAAATGCGGGTTCATGAGGTGTTGATAGAGAGGGACTCCATATAGCAGAATCATCGGTTTTTTCCGTCGTATCTGGGCGGGTGTCCATTGGTTCTCCCACCGTTATTCTCTTCCTCGGGTCCTGAGGTATCGCAGCCATCGTGATGCTTTCCAGGTATACTAATTGTTCCAATAGCCCTGGATGAGTGATTACTGGCACTTTGCACCAGATTTCTCGATATCCTCTAAAAGCTTTAAGGAATCGTATGTAAGGTATCCAATGCTTGAGATACTCTAGAGGTGTAGGTATGAGAAGATTCGGTTGGTCCGAGTCTGGACTCAAAACCTGAATCACCTTTTTTTCGAGGTTGAGGATGTACTTATAGTACATATAAAGGTGTGCTTAGGCCCAAGCTGAGAGGATGTCTGATCCTCGGATGACTCTGCCTTCTTTTTCTTTTTCCTTCTGGGCCGTGATCAGGAAGCATTGGGTGCTCCAGTCGACAAAGTTTTCGGACTCGGTCGAATTCCACTCAAAGTCCGAACCGTGCCAGGTGCGATATATGCTATTGAATTGATCCCTTGTAGGAATCCCGAAAGGTACTGTGAACTACTAGGGTTCTTGCGTATATTCTTCTTCGATCTCGAACAGCTCAGTTTCAAATATTTCTTCGAAGGAATGAATATAGATTAGACAATGAGGTGCGTCAAAAATGTAATCGAAGTCTGAGGTGAGGGTGGAGTTTGAAGTGAACTCGCAGTTCATATAGTGAGCCTTGGTAACAGGAGAACTATCAATATACTGTTAGGCAGACGCCAAACTCAAGTATATAACTGAGGGACGTAGGCCAAATCTTTGTTCGGAGAATCTGTCAAGGAAGGCTCGTCTCGATAAAATAAAAGTAAGGTAAAGATTTATAAGGTAAACAATTTTATATTGATAAGATCTCTTCTCCATTGCTTGATGATGTCTGTAAAGCTCGGGAGGCACTTCGATATTTATATCCCGCGTCGGAGTGTTCGCGGACTACTTTCAACTACTATGCCTCTGAAGTATCACTCTGGTTTTAATACGCAAACGTCCAGAATCTTATATGTGGGAACACCGTCTGACCCTGAAACTTATCACACCCTTTCGCAGACTCGGAATAGTATTCCTCCGTTGAGATGACTGCGCTATTTGTTATACCAAACAGCCGCCTCCAACTTAGATGTCCGCATAGACTTTTTATATGACTTTAGTCTTGTTGACTATCGTCCAGTCGTCTCTTCGGTCATGAAGTGATCAGGTTCATGCCGGGCCACCTAGTGCCAATCACAAGTCCGAGCCCGACGTGTCAGCGTCTTAAAGGTCTCCGGCTTATCTAGGTCTTCCTTTCTGAGCTTGCTTCCCCTTGGTCCGCTGACCTCCGTAGAGGGGTCCTATTACTAGGACCAACCAACCTACAGCTGATCTCAGAAGGGTATGGGTGGACTCGGTATACCCCTAATAGCTTTCACTACTGGGATATCCCCCTAGAGTATTTCTCCGAAAACGTCCCGTCACTTTCGGCCCATAGTTTAGGAAGCCCAACCTTGAAGCCTACTATCTCAATGCATCTCTAACGGACTTCCTCCGTTCCACTTCCCAGATGTTGCCAAAGGTCCCCTCTCATATATCCTGCGAACAGCATGCGGTCGGATGGATGGCGGCGACATATATGGTGTTATAAAGTGGGCTTCATTGATATGACATTTTAGTTATGGGACGCAAATCTCGAAATCTCGCTAATGACGTGCGGGCCCATAAGGGGGCCAGAGGGGGGTGTTGGCACTCTGGTAAATTGAGGGTCTGTGCGCAGTTACCCTACCGTGGGTCTGTGCACATGTCTCGGATTTCCATATGCCTAACACTTTCCCAGAAAACTATCATCCATTATGCCTCTCATTTTCTTGTCAGAATAAAACTGTTCATATATTATGCCTGGAATCCATAGGCTTAGGAATCTAAGAAAAATGTTCTGCTCTAATTATTAGATCAATTTAGTCTTATTGCACACTAAAATGATTACCAGGAATGTTAAAAATTATCTCACATCTATTTAGTGAGCAATTGAACGAATTAGTTTCAAGCAGATACTTTACCTTTTACTCATAGGCTGCAGGGTCTTCAATATTAAGCTTATAGAAATCTGGTACAACCTTTTTCGTGGTATGCAGATACTGTGATCTCCATGTACAGCACTTTGTCTAGATCTGTTTCAACAGTAGCTAGTAGCTACATTATTTAATTTTGTAGACAGGATATAGGTTATCGATCAATGCCAACTTACTTGGTCATTAGAGGTCGGAGTAGCATCACCAAAGTTGTGGAACCCCAATTCATGCTTGGTATCGCTCCAACAATTACCTACACTTTCTATTAAAGTAATTCAGTCTGCGAATAGATTCGTGAACAATGTCCAGTTCCACATTAGCTTATGAGCTTTGATCTGGATATTAAGTTCCATCCTGACTGCTGTATTTTATCAGCTGCGGGTCATATATGGAACTACGCTATTAGATTCTATGATTGCTGGAGTTGGTAGTTTGGCTAACACATATAGCTCCGCTGGAGAAATGGTAGGCACTCCTAGTGTGAGTCAGTTTTGGCTATCTTATAGGGGCCCTGGCATTTTCTATCTACTGTAACCAACCCTTCTTTCAGAGCTTTGTATCAGATGAACGCGCACTGTCAAGATCGACTATTGTGATTCATGCCTAGTCACAATTGGTCTCTATACCCTGAGACCAGCTGTTGGACCCTCACCATCCTCATCCTGCTTTAACAAGTCCTCCCCTTTGCTCTTCTTATTCTCCTCATATTCCCTGTCATGTGAGTTCGTGCTATCATCAACTTCCTCAAGACTCTGCCTTCAGTCGTGCTGAAGATCAAGCTGTAGTAACTCCAGTCATGATAGAGCCAGCATAGTTGTTAGAATCTCCCAACCTGTGAACTGATGAAAGGTGATTGCAAGCAAAGATACTGGTGGTGTAGCTAAGACCTCCTTGGATATAGATTTCTGAACATGTCCTCTGTAGATGTTAGGCATATGGAAATCTGAGAAATGTGCACAGACCTACGGTAGGGTAACTGCGCACAGACCCTCAATTTACCGGAGTGCCAACACCCCCCTCCGGCCCCCTTATGGGGCCCGCACGTCATTAGCGAGATTTCGAGAGTTGCGTCCCATAACTAAAATGTCACATCAATGAAGCCCACTTCATAACACCATATACGTCGCCGCCGTCCGTCCGACCGCATGCTGTTCGCAGGATATATGAGAGGGGACCTTTGGCGACATCTGGGAAGTGGAACGGAGGAAATCCGTCGGAGGCGCATTGAGATAGTAGGCTTCGAAGTTAGGCTTCCTAACTATGGGCCGAAAGTGACGGGACGTTTTCGGCGAAATACTCCAAGAGGATATCCCAGTAGCGGAAGCTATTAGGGGTATACCGAATCCACCCATACCCTTCTGAGATCAGCTGTAGGTTGGTTGGTCCTAGTAATAGGACCCCTCTACGGAGGCCGGCGGACCAAGGGGAAGCATGCTCAGAAAGGAAGACCTAGATAAGTCGGAGACCCTTAAGACGCTGACACGTCGGGCTCGGACTTGCGATTGGCACTAGGTGGCCCGGCATGAACCTGATCACTTCATGACCGAAGAGACGACTGGACGATAGTCAACAAGACTAAAGTCATATAAAAGTCTATGCGGACATCTAAGTTGGAGGCGGCTGTTTGGCATAACAAATAGCGCAGTCATCTCAACGGAGGAATACTATTCCGAGTCCGCGAAAGGGTGTGATAAGTTTCAGGGTCAAACGGTGTTCGCAACTATAAGATTCTGGACGTTTGCGTATTAAAACCAGAGTGGTACTTCGGAGGCATAGTAGTTAGAAGTAGTCCGCGAAGACTCAGACGCGGGATATAAATATCGAAGTGCCTCCCGAGCTTTACAGACATCATCAAGCAACGGAGAAGAGATCTTATCAATATAAAATTGTTTACCTCATAAATCTTTACTTTACTTTTACCTTATCGCGACGAGCCTTCCTCGACAGATTCTCCGAACAAAGATTTGGGCCCACGTCCCTCAGTTATATACTAGAGTTTGGCGTCCACCTAACACAACCTCAGTACTGGGTGGTGGACCACGAGGTCCAAGAGGACCAGGAGTGGCCAGGTGACTTCATGACTGGCTGAAACATTTTGCTGATATAGGTCCTAGCAACCTTCTTTTATAGTCACTCTTCATACTACATTTCTTATAACTTAAACAAGTCATATGATAGAAGTAGTCACATGAGTGAAACCTATAACCTCTAAGCGAGATCATATGTGAAATATAATATACCTATAACTCATAACTATGAGTCATGTGAAACTATTATATAACCAAGTCATCTGATTGAAATGGTCGCATGAATGAAACCCATAACCTCTAAGCGATGTTATGTACAAAACATAATATACCTGTAACTCATAACTATGATTCATGTGAATCTATCATCTGACCAAGTTATATGACCGAAATAGTCACATTCACAAAACCCATGACCTCTAAGCAAGGTCATAAGTGAAACATAACATACCTATGACTCATAACTATGAGTCATATGAAATATTCTCCTTGCTAAGCCATATTCGTGATATTAGATGAAGAGCTTTTGGCATTGTTTGAATTTTGCTTTTTCTTTATTAGTTTTTTGGAATTAAGGTTTTTTGTATGTCATAGCACGAGTTGCATGCACCATTTTATACCTAACAATAACTAAATGATCAAAAATTAAAAAATTTAAAAAATATATGAATTAGTCTAACAAGAAAGTTGTAAATGAGATTTTCTGTATGTGCTCTTAGTTGAGAGCTCCATAAACATGACATGAAAACTAGTGAAAATAATCACAATAATAAAGACTCTCAACTGAACCTTATTGACTAACCTACAGACCTGTTTGGCAATGCTGCAACTGTTCCATTTGGTGACCATTGCCCATACAAAGTAACCCCTTTAAAACAGAAGGAAATCCATTTTCATATGGAAAATGGCTGCTGAACGGAACAGTTGCAGCATTGTCAAACAGGCCCTGAACTTTCCTGTTAGTACAAGATCATCTACTGAGGCTCACTCACAATCTGCTTATCTATGATAGTAACAAAAATATCTACAATATATCAGTTAGCTAGTATATATTCCTAACCCTTCACTAAATAATAAACTTCCTACTCAAAGTTTAACTTTCCTACCTTTCCATTCTGGCCCTCTATTGGCTATCTGCATATCCCATTTCATGCACACTGGGAACCTTTTTTTCTTCCTATCCTTTACTATCATTTTTCTGTTACTAACTTTGAATACCCCTACTACTACGCTATATAACTCTGCTCAAACCCGCAATATACCAGTACGGTAATGGTAATTTGAGCAGCTTATGAAACCCACATACAAGTGCGGCTGATAAATATATTCATCATGTAATATATGGTCATAGAGTGGCAAGTTGCAACAAGCAAGATACTAAACACCATATTTCAACTCAAATTACTTCAAGCAAGTCAAAAACAGAAAGCTTGAGGGAAATTTAAAAAATAAAAATAAAAATAAAAAAAGAGGATGGAACAGAAAATCAACCATGAAAATTGTTATCCCCTCATTTTTAATAACAAGTTGTAACTTATTCTAATAATCCAAGCAGTGATAATTAATAAGATCAATTAGTATTTTCTCCTATTCTAATATAAGATCCTTCTTCACCTAGTCCTTCATAGTATTACTTTGACTTTTAAACTCATACTCTCTCAATAAATCTTTTAAATAGTCTCAGAGAAGTTCTATTTTATTCAAATTGAGAAACTGAGTAGACCAGTCAACAGAGCATATACTACACACTTCTTATTCCTCCTCACCTACTTCCTGTACAGTACTATGAGCTAGAGCATTATCTTCAACAGCTCAGATTTCCCTCCCAGTTCCTCGCTCCACAATGTGTAGGAAAAGATAGTATAATGGCCATAAAATATTCTCTCTATAGAGTACTCAATCAATGCCAACTTTGCTTTACTTTCCACTGTCTTTCATGAGTTCCTTGAACTCTTATTCTGGTCAGCGCTTTTGATGCAGATAGCAAGAGAGGAGTGAATTGGTTTGATCCAATTGTTGAATATTCGCATTCAACCTTTTTAATATTTGAAACTCTTCAGTACATTCTATAAGTACTCAAGCTTGCCTTTTATCTTGCTTTTGCTTTTTTACCTTGTTTTCAATTTCTAGCATTTTACTATAATATTTCTTCTCTTCTTTTGTCTATTTTTCCCAAACAAAATAAGGCCCACAATAGCCATAAGCCATACTACCCGAAAACATAATTCTAACTCCCGCTGATTTAAATTGATGTGATCAATAATCAAGTATATTTGAACCTGTTAAGTAGATGCCAAACTCTAGTATAAGTGAGGGATATTGGCCAAAATCTTTGATCAAATAATCTGTCAAGAAAGGCTTATCTCAATAAATTGGTAAGGTAAAGATTTATAGTATAAGCAATTTTATAATGATAAGATCTCTTCTCTGTTACTTGATGGTGTCTGTAAAGCTCAGGGGGTACTTCAATATTTATATCCCATGTCTGAGTATTCACAGACTACTTCTATCTATGATGCCTCCAAAGTACCACTAAGATTTTGATACGCAAACATCTAGAATCTTATAAGTGTCAGTACAGTTTGACCCTGAAACTTCTCACACCCTTTCACGGTTACAGAATAGTATTTCTCTACTCAGATGACCGCGCTATTTGTTATATCAAACAGCAGTCCTCAACTTAGTTTTCCGCATATACTATTATATTACTTTTGTCTCATTGACTATCATTTCAGTAGTCTCTTCAGTCATGAAGTGATCAGTTTCATGCCGTGCTACCTAGAGCCAATCGCAAGTCCAAGCTCGATATGTCAACATCTTAAGAGTTTTCAACTTATCTAGGTCTTCCTGTCTGAGCATACTTTCCCTTAGTTCACCTGCCTCTGTAAAAGAGTCTAATTACTAGGACCAATCAACCTACAGCTGATCTCAGAATGGTATGGATGGATTTGGTATTCCCTTTGTAGCTTCCACCACTGTGACATCATCTTAGAGTATTTCACTGAAAACGTCCTATTACTTTCAGCCTATAATTAGGAAGCCTAACTTTGAAGCCTACTATCTCAATGTGCCTTCACCAGAATTCATCTTTTTCTTCCACTTCACAGATGTTTTTAAAGGTTCCCTCTTATATATCCTACGAACAACATGAAGTTAGATAGATAGCGGAAACGTATATAGTATTATGAAGTCAGCTTCATTGATGTGACATTTTAGTTATAGGATGCAACTCTCAAAATCTCGCTAATGATGTGTGGGTCCCATAAGGGGGCTAGAGAGGGGTATTGGCCCCTCTGGAAAATCGAGAGTCTGTGTGCAGTTACTCTACTATGAGGTCATTGCACTCTGCCTCAGATTTCCATATTCCTAACCGATCCACAAGGACAAGAAATATTTGCAGGTCAACGTGAATGCTCAATTTCCATCCTGATTTTATCAGAATATGCAAAGCATCTATAAATGTATTAGTTTAATTAATTAACAATAGTTTTCTTTATATACTAATATTTGAAAACAATATTCTACAATCTTGCCTTAATGATATAGATTGACTCAATAGATTTAAACTATAAGCTTACTTGTACTTGTAATGTCCTAATATCTGTAAACATGACTACTATTATATAACACAAAAATCTTGAGACTCTAATCAATCTTTTGTGCTTATGCAATACCAGTTGAGCTTACAAAGAAAAGCATATTACAAGTACAATTGAGAGTTATTTATCCTCATAAAAAATTAAAATAAAATAAAAAATACAAAAAACTATAATATTACCTTAGATTGATTCTCATTGCTCAGAAAGCAAAATTCAAGTGACCTTCCTTATGGTACATATTGAGTGGCAGTTTTGGCTGGCTTGAAGGAGAATGGTAAATATTATAGTGATTATCCATAACTCACTCAATCCTTGACCTTGCTGCCTTGATTCTTAACTCTTTTGCTAACTGGAAAAAGGATTTTATATAGCCATCGGAACCACTCTGAGAAGCTTTCTTCAAAGCAAGGAATTCCTCCAAGCCTTCAGAAATTACTTCTGAGCACCCTGGCTGGTCTAAACTTCTCAAAACTGCATATAAATCATGAAAATCCTCTGGATCACTGGCACAATCCTATTTTATTTAAGTAAGCTAAGATATTCTCTGATTTTTTATTATATACTTAACAACTTATTTTTCTAATTAAAAAGTGATGTTACCTTTACTTTCAAGCAAATCTGTTAAGCTGAATTTGGGTGAACATGAAGACAACTTGAGATCTCATTCCAGGTCTTATTGGTAACGAGATGTAGTGTCAAAATTGCACACCATATTTCCAAGGAGATCTCACTTGCTCTGTACGTATGGCCCATGATTTCTTTTGGAGAATATGGTATTGCAGATTGGTTAAAAGATTCAATAGCTATAGGAGATATGGAATAAGGATTTGGCAATGAGAGGAACTGCTCTCCTGATAAGATCATAGAACTTATGATCCTGATGGTTGCTACATTGCCGCTTTACAACCGCACATCACATGATGAATATATCTATCGGCCGCACTCGTACTCCAACGCCCCAATCCCAATTTCCCCATTTCCCCCCACACCACCACCACCCACACAAACAAACCACATTAACTTACCTTACTAATCCCCCCATGTAAGGCCTCCCGTTTCTCCAACAAACTTTCACCTGCCATTGTCTAATGACGTCCAAATGTGCATCATCATTATCATCATCTGTTGGGGCACGGACGAATCCATTCACCTACCCACCTACCTACCTACCGGTAGCCATGGTGCGGCAGCCGACCTTGCTGTACTATAGTATGGATGCAAGTGCTGTGCAAAGTAGTCGGGCCCCGCACAACCCGAGCCGCCAAACGATTCCTACGGTCAAGCTATGCAAGAACGGTGTGGAAACCGGCCGACCCGGGAAGGGAATGCGCCGTGGTCCCAGGTCGATTAGCTACGAGTAGACTAGGGGAGCAAGTACGAGTCCGCTGATCAAGGTAAAAAAAAATAGTACTGTACTTGTACCGTCTGCCTGGACTGCCCCCCCCTCGGGCATCGAGATCTGGGTGGGTGCGATTGCCGCGGTATGCTTCGCCCTGCACTCGAGTTACTAACTAATACGGCACTTGCAGCGCAGGGTTGAAGCGTGGTTAGTTAATAAAGGGTCAAATCTTACGGTGCCGCGCGATACAGCATGATGCATGCGGGAAATCTCCGTTCTGTTGCAGTAGAGCACTACGAGTACCGGTAGTATAATATATAATAGCCTTCAGTCACGAGAACGATTGCAACCTGTAAATGTCGATAAAAACTGGATCGATTGACCATTCAACCAGCTTTTGCCAGAATTTTAAGCTTTTGCTTTTTCCCTTCATTCCATCCTTCCCCTGAGATGAGATGTTTGAAATTGGTCCACGAAGCCGACAGTAGGGGTACAAGAAAATCCCGCACAAAGAGAAAGAAATAGCACACACCAGCTTCCCATCGCTTTCCCATTTCGTTATACATAAGACATGAAAGTAAAGATGAATGTGGAATACCCTGAGTAAGAAAGAGTAGAGAAGAGAATAGTTGAACCTATGAAACAGCAAAAGTAACCCCTCCGGATTAAATTTTCCAGAAAAAAAAATCGAAATCAAAATCAGAGGAACGCCACAGATAGAATCTAAGCCTTTTCGCCTTCAAGAGATGCATTGGTAGAATTGGAAACGGTAGAGGCTAGCTCAGCCCCGTCCTCAGCGACCCCGGGCTCCGCAGCTCCGTGGATCCTTTCATCGAAAACGGGTTCATCGTCGAGAGTTTCAAACTTGGACTTGACGTACATGTTCTCGATATGGCCCATGGAATTGGAGCGACGACGAGCCTTAAAGACGGTGTATTCGTCGGGAAGATCTTGCAATTCATCACCGGCGAGGCCCCTAAGGTCCTGTTAGTAGGAATAATATTGGATGTGAAGAGTTACAATAGCAATGATAGCGACGACTAACCAGTTGCCCTTTCCACCACCATTCTTCTTGGTCTTGTTGGGAGCGGTGTCGACATGGCCGCTCTTGCCAAAGAACTTGGGGATTTGGTGCTCATTGAAGGCTGCTTCAGCCTCGGGGTGGTTGTGAGGGATATCATTGGCTTTCTGAGTGCGGGTCATGATTGCAAACGAAGGGTGTGTTTGAGTTTACGAAAAGGTTTGTAGGTGTGAGTTTGGCGGAGGAAGATTGTTGGTTGGTGAAGAGGAAGGAGAGGAGAATTGTTGTGACTATTTATTCAGGGACATGAGTCAGCTTGAGTCGGCCAAACTTGTTTGTTAGGAGTAAAGGATAAGGCAGGAAAGCGAGTTGTGATAGGTAGGCAAGCTGTGCAGGTGCGCAAGCTTTCCCCACACCACCACAGCCGCCATCGCCATCACCCCCAAACCCACGTCAAACAACAACGCGGGGAGGAAGCGACGACAGTGACGGACACCTACTGGGATGACGTGCGAGGGGCAAAGGAAGGGGTTTACAACATTCAGGTCGACCGAGAAGGGGTGGGGTGGGAAGGGCTTTGGAGCGAAGAATTGCAAGAGCTTACCACTCGAAACGGTATCAGGTGCGAGTAAGAAAGAAAACAAAAAGGCTACAAGTCCACGATAACGGCTGGATGTGACAAACTCAAGTTTAGGAGTTTGGGAACTTGGGAGACTTGGGTGATAGCTGAAGGGAGGGAGAACAAAGGGTGGGTTGGAATTGTGTATTTATACCGGGGAGGTTCTTAGCACGCCACCACCCGATGGTGGGGACCACACACACTGTTGCTGTATCCCAATCGATTCTCCCCCAACCCAACCCACACCAGTCTGATACCACCCTTGGAAGCCGACGCTCAGCCCACCAGTTTGTATGTAGGGAAAAGCTACCAGGAAAGGATGTGAGAGTTAGGAGTACCGTACTGTACCGGTACCGGTATCACGGATGGGTGTTAATTACAGCAAATAATATTATTGGAGGCATGACTTAGTATTGCCCATAGTATCAATGCACTTCACATTTGTGCTATGATAGTACAGGACAGGTAGCACCCCCGCATCTCTCTTTACAAGCAGCTATCGATAGTCTAAACCTAATGCACTGAAGCTCTCTCTTTTACCCAATTCCCTTGCGATTCAACTACAGTGGGTAGACCAAAAAACATCCGGTCCTCCTCCTTCTCAGTATCATACTCGAGGACGGGTAGTGAAAATGTCAGGCAGGTAGCCTAGCACGAGACCTTCCACTTCTAAGCTTTCACGGGCCCGTTGGTCCCCCCTCTAAGGGCTACGGTACTTGTAGACAGGCCAGAGGCTTCCCCCATGTCGGCCATCCTTCCCATCCCCACATCTGCGAGTACTCCCCACACTCTTCAACAAATCCCGTCTTGCTTGCCGCCGCCCCCACCAACTCAAATGCATCATTGGCCAAGAGGACAAAAAAGTCTTGTGCCAGTGCCAAACGCGGATAGCCACGGACATGTAGAGATTTTCCCGCTCACCGCAATAGAATGGGGGAATTCCACCTAATTCTCTCCAATGTCAAGTGCTGTGTTTCTGTGAAAATCACAGGAACCCTACGACTGCCATATAGGTATGATAGCGTAGGGTAGGTCCACAATGGTCTCTCGGTGTTAAACCCTTCCCCTCCCCCCGTCAGGTCAGCTCTCCGGCTCACTTCCTTCGGACGCCGTTGACAAACGCCCAATCGCCACGATGGTACGAGTACGAGTACTTGCACTATACTCGTATGATACAGTACATGACAAACCGAGCCAACCCCACAGCACCGGTCCATCCAACATGCAAAAAAATACTTGAAACACTCAAAATTTCCGCCACCAGCATAGATTCGCATGTTTGCAACTCTTCCATATCATAATTCGCGGGATACCGATGATTTTGTGTATTGGTTTTGTTCCGAATCACCTGACATGGGTACGTTCTTGTGGGCCAATGAGCCACTTGGGGAAGAAGGCGCTTGACGGCGAAGCTGCAAAATGACGTTCAGACGGTTGCGTTGTTTCGGATTGAGTCTCGGATTCCCGGGGTCATCTTGGGAGGCCATGATAATTCCTCGTTGGGGTCATGGTCCAAAGAATGGATTTCTGGCTCGGAGGGCCCTGGGCGGAAGATCGAGTGCTGAATGTTGACCAGTAGGCCCGAAGGCTCATCTCAGGTATGATGCTATGATATGAGCGGTATGTGAGTGATGCTGCGGTACTTGTACTAGCTAGACTATTCATGAGGGTTGCAATACAGGTACGAGTACTCGAGCAGTCTAACTTATGATGCAAGTACCGGTATTATCATAGAATATTATCATCGCTCTAACAGCAACTACCATACTGTACTCCAGCACAAGTAGATGGCTTTGGAATACCCGCAACAGTGAACCAGTACCGGTATCTCCTTTAAGGAATTCAATACCTGCACTACTAGTACATACAAGTATAGAATACCGATGGAATTATCATAACAGATGGAACAGTCAGGCACCCTCGAACAATGATAGGTAGCCAAGACCTTCGGAGCTCCCTTCGTCCCAACACCTAACCCCACCTGACTCCACTCAGCGGTGTGTCCACGTGACCGCCAGGCCCATACCGGTAATGGCGGCATCCAAACGGGCTGTGTCATCATCCATCGCACTATCCGCCGCGTGGAGATTCGTTTACTCGAGTACAATATGATTTGAGGTGCCGCATCAGGGAAACAAGAGACCGCTTGCATCTTCATCAACATCATAGGTCTACAACAACCTATTCTACAGAAACCCCACACCCTCATCCTTTTCTCTTCCAGAGTAGCCAAAGTTGCTATAATCCCCCCACCCAAAAGGATAGCAATCACAAACACAAACAAAGCAAAGGACAAACAAACCACCACCACCACCACCATCATACACGATGTCGTTCGATCGTCTACCCTCCCTCGAGGCGCAGCCAACAACCTCCCGCACAACGGGCTATTCCGACAGCCCAGAGTTCGACCGTCTAACAACGCAGCTATCCTCACAGCTGTTCACCCTAACAAGTAACATCGCAAACCTGAACCGAGAATTGAGTCTCGTGGGTACGAAGCGGGATAGCGAAGCCCTCAGGGAGAGGGTCAAAAAATTGCTTAATGAGACGAGGGCGGGATTCAAGAGTGTTGGGGAGGGGGTCAAGAAGGTTCAGGATTGGCCGGATGTTTCTGTGAGTACATTATATCCTTTGAAGGGAAAGGGGGGGGGGGGTTGGGCGACAGTGCTAATAGCGCTGGATGTGGTGATAGCCCAGTCAACGTTTTGTCCAGCAGAAACTCTCGCGAGAGATGTCATCTACACTTGCAGATTTCCAGGCCATCCAGCGACTATCTGCTGAGAAGACCCGAGACTACGTCACTGCCGCCCGCCAAGCGCAGCATCTCACTCATGACGAGGGCGTCCCGACCGATGATCTGGCATACTCCTCCTCCAAGTCCGGAGGCCAGCAGCAAGTCCAGGTCCCACTGGTCCAGCAGCAATTTGCGCTGGCGGAGCAGAGCGAGGTGGACTTTCAAGAGAGCTTGATCGTCGAGCGGGAAGAGGAGATTCGAGGAATAGAGCAAGGGATTACGGAGCTTAATGAGATATTCAGGGATTTGGGGACTATGGTCAATCAACAGGGCGAAATGATTGACGATATTGAGGTTTATGTGGGGAATACGGCTACTAATACTAAGGCCGCGTGAGTACTTTCTTGTCTGAAGGAGTTTTTTTTTTTTTCGTTGAGGAGTTGCTAATTTCACACGACATGCAGAGATCAGGAGTTGACACAGGCAGCGAGATATCAGAAGGGCGCGAGGAATAAGGCCTGCTGTTTGCTGCTGATTCTATCAATAATTTTGACGGTTGTGTTGTTGGCGGTATGCTCCCCCTCCATACATCTTCTCCATCACATAGCCAGCGAGCTAACGAGTGGCCAGATCTTCCTTGGCTAACTCGATCCTATCTATTCCATACTATCCCCAAATTATCCCTCCTCTCTCCATCTGACACCCCTCTCATTTCCTGGGTCGGAACTTTTGCGCCGGTGTTCCTGTTGGCTGTGGTTATTCCTCTCTTCCCCTCCTGCTTGTAGCCGGGTCACGGATTGTCACGGATTGTTTGAAGCAATCGGCTTGTCTCTACCAAGCTAGCACCGTACCATACTTCATGCCGTGTCCTTCACTTATTCACCCCCTTTTTTTTCCTTCATTTTTTGTCGTCCCCAAGTGTTGAATAATTTTCTCATACAAAGTTATGTCCATCTATCACATCAGCTATACAAATTCCGTACATATCCCCAGGTACCGTAAATAATCCGAGCCAACTTGACCTGATCGCCATCTCTGCCCTTCGCTCCACTATATGTACACCCACGATATCGCCCCTCACCCCCCAACCCTCTTCAACCCCTCCTCCGCCCGCCTAACCCCCTCCTCGGCCCCCATTGCCCTAGCCAATGACCTCGCCTCCAAGTATCGCTGCCTTGCCAACTCCCTGTCACCCAACATCTCCGCGAACTCGGCAAGATTATGCGTCGCGACCGCGCATCCCAAATCGCACTCTTCAGTCCTATCCGGCGGCTTTATGGAGTTCGCCAACTTTAGCGCTTTCTGTGCCCACGGCGTGGCCGAGTCTGCTACTAGCTGTTCGCGGGAGACCGGCAATGTGGGGGTGATGGGTTGTTGGGAGAGGGTTGCGGAGAGGTTGTTCACTGGAAGACGTTAGCACCGGATGAGGGGAGGGGGAATGCGAGGGAGGAACTTAGGACTACGGAGTGGCAGTTGTTTGGCGGCATGTATTCTAATGCGTGTAGGTAGAGGGGCGTTGCCAGGAAGAAGCGGTTTGTGGATTCGTAGACACTTGCGAGGGTTTCTAGCAGGGAGGACATTTCCGAGTTTGAGAGCCAGTCCTGGTGGAGTTCTTGTCTAGGGGATTTTTCGATCGGGAGTCTTTCCCCACCACCACCGCCCTCCTTTGGAGGAGGAGGAGGAGGAGGAGGAGGGAACTTCCTAGCCTCCCTCACCGCCGTCTCCACAGCCCACCCAAGCGCCTCCTCCGCTTCAGCATACCGCCCCTTACCAACATACACCTCCCCAACCCTCGCCGCAATCCCCACACCCCTCCTCAACAACTTCCTCTTAACCCCTTCATCCACCTTCTCCGCCTCCGCCGCAGCAACAACCTCGTCCAACACGCCCTCAAGTACTTCAACGCCCTTCTCTACGATCCCGTGGTGCAAGAGCACCCCCGCCAACTCTATTTTTATCCCCGTGACCTCGTCGCTGAGCGGGTCCATGCCCAGGTCCCGACACCGCTCCAGCGCCAGGCGGAAGTGCCTCACTGCGTCGCGCGGAGAGGAGGAGGTAGGTAGTGAGTAGTAGAGGGCTTTCCGCAGCTCTTTGGCGACCGGTTCTGGGTAGGCGTGCGTTGATTTGGCGAGGTAGGTGAGGTAGGTGCTGTAACCCCAGAGGCCAAGGGTTATGCCTGTTGCTGAGCTATTTGCTGTTAGTCGCTGGGTGGAGGGAATTTGGAGAGGGGGGGGGAGGACAAGAGGACTGCGAGAAAGGCCATGAGGCGGTTTCGGTTCCAGATGTTTGAGAGGGCGCCTTTTTTGGGACCGTTAGAGGAGGAGGTGGAGGATATGAGGCGGGTTTGTGTTGGTGGTGATAGTAGTGCCCACCGATGGCGGAGGGATTGGAGGGACTGTCGTGGTAGTGAGGGCCATCGGAGAAGGCATTGTGGTCGTGGAGAGGGCCGGAGGGTTCTCGTTAATGCTCGGGAGAACATTTTAAAGGCTATAGAGAGTACGGTATTGGTTATTGTTGTGGTGTTGAATTATGTTTGTTTTTGGAGGGTTTGATGTTTTCGTTGGAGGTGAGTTGCTGAGCTAAAGATTTGTGAGCTGCTTGTGACGTCGTGCTGCACGGACCAAGTGGGATGATTGGGAGAATTTCAACTTTAACCAAAAGACTCGATAGCGGTGGCGATAAATTTAAGGATTGGCCATCCGCATATTTTTGAAGAGAGGGGTATTCCCCCTACTCACAGTTTCCCAGTTTACTCCAATTGATACGATATTTAATTCATGTTTCCTCAAAATTGTCTTTTTTATCCCTGCAAAAGCTGCAATACCATAACTCAGAGCTCATCGTGAGCACGGACGCATAAGCCTTAGTCTACACAGCCCGCTGGAATCCATCGATACCAACACCAGGGAGAGGAAGTAACAAGCCAGCACACTCCTCAGCCTCTCTCGCGTTCATCAGTTCTTTCCGGAAAAGAAACCTCCACGCGCTACATCTCCAACCCCACCAGCAAGCATACAGTCCATCCATGCAGAGATACCCATATAAAAAACGTAACTGGGATGCCGTATCCGACGATATTCGCTACGAGCGAGCTCTGACCCAGGGCATCAGAATTCAAAGCTACACCACCTCCCCCTCAGCTCCAGAAATCAGCTGCGAGGTGCGTGGATCGACCGGCGCTAGGTACACGGTGTGCCTCAGCACACAGGACATCCCAGATTGCTCGTGCCCGGACTGCGGGAATGGGAATGTATGTAAACATATCTACAATGTGGTCGACGAGCTTCTCGACGGGCGGGGGGTCAGTGATGCTGTGTATGAGGAGTGGGATATGCCCCTAATTGCGAGAGCGAAGTCAGTGCTAGAGGGGAGGTTTGGAAGCGGTAGTAATAAGGTGCCGAAAACAGCTGCGTCTGTACCCTCACGTGTGCCCGCACGTGTGCCTGCTGCACCCGCTCCCGCAGCTCCAGGATCCTCAACGAGAGCCCCGGCCCGAGTACCAATTCTAATGGCCCAGTACCCCGCCTTTGCCCCCGCTGCTCCATTGAACCCAATTCAGAAGACCCCGCCATACCCAAACATTGAAGCAGAAGTTGACGACCTCCTCCCGCACACCAATATTCATACGTTCCTCCGCACATTAGCAATGACAAACCCATCCGTTCTAGCTGCCCTTCGTGCGGAAGCAACGCCCCGCGTGCATGCCCTCGACTTCACAAACTTCAAAAATCAAGTCTTGAATATTGTGCATACCGTCGATAACGTCCCTGAACCCGCGAGGTCGGTCGTCGTTAGAGGCATCGAGGATCACCTGTGGGGGTTTCTTAACGAGATCAAGACAAAGACGACGAAACATACCCCCTTCAAGGCAAGGTCTACCGGATTTGAGGTATGCTTGACGATCCTGAAGGGTCTGGGAGAAATAGGTGGTGTGTTCTTGAGACAGAATGGACTTGTAAAGAGTGCTGTTGAGGTTATGATTCATCTGGATGTGAAGGGGGATATGGTTAGGAAGTTTGATAGGGAGGTCATGTGGTGGGTTGGGATGTATGCCAATATTGAGGGGGGATTGTTTGGAAGGTTGATTAGGGAAAGGGGGGAGATTGTTGTTCTAGAGTGAATAATCAAGGGTGGGATATCACCTGCTTTGGCACATGTATAATGGGGGACTGGTTACTGTATCATACTTTGACCTTAAGTTTGTCTCTCTCTCTCTCTTCTCGGTTTGAAAAAGGTGTATTTTTTTTCTTTTCTATTGTATATATTATAATACAATTCATCTCACTCTCTATCTATTTTAACCAAGTCATCGTCGCATTGAAGCTATAGGAAATATTTTTCCTGATACATCGCTATCTTTTTTCCCCTCAATAGTTCCCAATCCCACAGCCTTATCAGGCATCAATATATTATTTACAAATAATCCTTCCCTATCAACAATATCAACTATAATAAGTTTCTGCCCCCCCCCCCCATTTCCGACTCCTTTGGACGGACGTCCACCGACATCCTTTACCTCCTGACTTCTGCGGATGGCCGGTATACAGTTACATCGTACTGAACATCAACCACGTTATCCACAGCCTTATATGAAAACCCTTAAATCCAAGCTCCCTGACTTCACCCCGCCCCCGCGCCGTGGCTCTACAAGGTTGTAACAAACCCCTATGCGTCATCCCTTGTCACCACCCTAAAAAATCACAGCGTCTCGCAGAACTAATTATGATACCACTATACGATACATTACAATATGTGTGCCCACTCAAAGTTGCATCAACAAATTCTCAGGCCAGGTTCGTCTCTATGAACATAGGCTATGTCTACCGAGTGAGCGTATATGATTGAGGCGGTAGCAGCAAAGGAATGTTCAAAATACATCATGCAATTTGTGCCAGTTCAGATATATATCTACTAAGGAATCTTAGCGCGTTTCCCTCGTCCCCCACCCCCCCCCTTTTTTTTTTTTTTCTTCCTTTCACATACCCTTGGAACTTCCAGAAAGTAGCTTCTTCTTCAGGATACTTGTACGGGTGCCGTAGATTTTATCCGTCGGGTATGATACAAGGATTTCAGCATGCCCTTTTACCCACTTTTGCCTCACGGCCTATATATACTGCCCCAACCGGAGCCTTATTTTCTCGGCTATGAATTCACAGAGTGATTGTTACAACTGGATATGAGGATGATTATAATCTGGATAGGATGGGTGAGAGAATATCAGACTATATATATGCAGGCAAGGGGTGTTTCGAATTCATTCACACTTCTTGAATTCATTTCTGGTAGGATTTGGAAGAGCTGCGTCTACAGCGGGGGGGGGGGGGCAGGAGTTCCTAATAATTAAATCTCAATGCCGTACAATAATAATAATAAATTATGGTTGTTTTGCACCTATTTTATTTTCAGGTACATGAGACATCACCCAACGCTGAATTGGGTGGACAACTATGATAATGAAATATTTATCAACAAGATCCTAACCACACACACACCGTTGAAGAAATAGCCATTTATCTATCGTGCAAGGTCCTTTTTCTGGGCATCCAGCACATTTCTTTCTTTCTCAACTACTGGTCCATCATGGCCTGGCCGGGAAATATATGATCCGAAATAAGGTAGATGCATCAATACCCGCATCTGCATTACGGTAGACTACAACAGCAACCAGTGGGGTAAACTACCGATTGATAAAATGCACGAGAGAGAAAAAAAAAAGGGGATAACAAAAATCTACCCCTTTTCTCAAGGATACGCGCGGTTCCCATTGCTCTAGCAAAGAACCGTGGACAAGACAGAGTGAGATAAAAGAAAGAAAATCTTGTATGCTTGTTATGCAGGGTTTTTGGTGGGCACTTGCTGCTGCTAGTAATACTCGTATCATACTGTATCCAACAGGAACGCCAACTTCCGATTTCGACGATCCAACGCAAGAGCATAAGATCCACACACCGGTGAGCTCCTCGGGCACATATCACCAATTGTCCACTCTACTGTACGACGCATTTGTGGCTGACTGGCTGGTCAGCAACCTTACTACTTACTGTAGGACCCAGTTTGGCTCTTGAGATAACCCTCCCGTAAGTACTATTATAAACACACATCAAGGGTAGAGAGAGGGGGTGGGATCAGTAGATATATATTCGAATATAGCCGGGCAGACTCCCGGAAGGACCGGGGGGGGGGACCAGGAGGTCGGGAAGCCGATATAGCTTGAGTTGAACTTGAAGCAGAGTAAGCTATGTCAATGAAACCAACAAGAGTGTGAGATCCCAATTAAAGAGAGAGAGAGAGAGAGAGAGAGAGAGAGAAAAGTGCAAAAAAGGTCGCTCGAACAGTGGATAGATGAAGGGGTATGGTAGGCATGTGCGACACAACTCTTGCTTCTCCGGTAACTTTATATTATACAACAGCGCATATCGTCAAAAACAAGGCGATACTCTACTGAAGCGCGTATTGGCACGGGAGACCTTCACCACCATCTTTTTTTTTTTTTTTTTCCTCTCTCTCTCTCTCTCTCTCTCT
>JACCEG010000060.1:436655-479067 GCA_014065205.1 Tuber brumale | reverse complement strand
TGGCCTATCTACCGGCACTTTTTTTTTTTTTTTTTTTTTTTCTCCACCAAAAAAGTTAACGCTTTTTTTTTTCCCTGGGGGGAACCCTTGCCTCCCCCGCGCGCCTTGGGGTTTTTGGAAGAGCAGCGTCGTTCGCATTCCGTACCGCGCTGTGGAACAGGTCCATTGTATCATACGGTACTCAATCACAAGATGCTCTACGATAAGTTTTCTGGTGGTGGTTTCTGTACCACCACCACCACCACCACCACCACCACCACCACTTGAGGAAGAGAAGGAGGAAAAATCTGAGGAAGAGGGGAAAGAAAAAAAAGCAAAAATTGAGGAAGAAGGGGAGGGAGGAAAACAAGCAAGTAGTCTACTGTAAGTTTAATGGACAGTGGAGTTTGAGTTCCCCTCACTTTCCCGCTCGCTATGTTCCGTGCGATAATCTTTTGCAACTTCCCCCCCCCCGGTGAAAGCAGGTACAATGTAGCATATGTAGGTGTGTAATGTAATGTGTGGGTGCAAAAAATTGTCGTGTGTTTGGGGTACAGTACTGGTACGGTACGGTAACTCTCGTGGACGATGTAAGGCAAAGTATGGTAGTGAAATAGAGTTACCTTACAGTCTCATACTTGTAGTTAACTAAAACGAACCACGGTGGGCCATCAAAATTAATTTAGCACAGCAGTCTGTCCATCCATCCATCCATCCATCTATCTTGTGAAGACCACATGCGAACCATATCCACACAGTCATAGTCATCGCGGAGAAAGAAGGGCAAAAAAAAAGAAGTAATGGAAGCGAAATCCAGATCGACAACTTCAAAAACATATGCCAGGTCTCCTCGCCTTACCTTACTATTATGCCTTACTCGAGTACTGCATACGAAAAAAAAAAAGGAAGGAAAAAAGAAAAAACCAAACTTTTTGAGGCTACGACCATCACCTTATTCACAGCATATGCAGCACACGACCAGATACCGTACTTTACTGCACGAGTACTCGAGTACGGTACCGATATGATAGCAGCAAAGAAAGAAAAGAAACGAATCCTCGCCACATCCACATCCACATCCACATCCACATCCACATCCACATCCAATACCTCGGCTCTTTATATATAAACCAAAAAAGACTAAACTACGGGTAACTCTCTCTCTCTCTCTCCAAACTGATAAATTCTTTTTCTAAAAAAGCCTCCGGAACAAGAGTTACACACCCGTGCGCCCTGGTTTTTGTAAGTCACGGTAGTTCCCGCCAGACCCGGTTGCCGCCGCCGCCGCAAAGCCCAGCCAGCCAGCCATCCATTGCCGTACGGTACGATACGTATGCCACAAAAATTAATCAACTCGCTCACTCATTTTTTTTCCTTATTTTTTGTCGTTCCCATTTAAAAAATAAAAAAAATAAAAAAAAAAAGTATATGAGTACCGTACGATAGAAGGTTAGAATGGAATACCGGTAGGGGATGGATGGATCCATTCGGTCCTGAGATGTCATGGTGAGTGAGTACTTGTACAATACGGTACTGTACAGTAGTGGTTCAGCGTGAAGATTATCGGTATTATGGGGAGGTGGGAGGAAATGCTCCTAGTAGTGGGGGGGGGGGGAAAGAAAGAAAGAAAGAGACTGTAGAGAAGGGGACGAAAGCTATTACACAACTCATCCTTCGTGGGGCGTAATAACCTTAATTTAGCAATATCCATCCATTTATTCGTCTTTCCCACCTACCCTATCAACCGTAGCAGAATACTTGTAGCGGTATTTTACCGTAGCCAGATCTCGTGCGTGAGATGCATGTGTGTGTGAGCAGGAGTCGAACAAAGGGCTAACACAATTGGCTGGTGAACGGAAACGGGGGAGAAAAAAGGAGGGGAAAAGTCAATAAACACCTGTAAGTGAATTAAGAGACACGAGGAAGCACTTGTATGAGCCAATTATCAATATTTCAAAAGAGAGAGAGAAGATGCCGGAAGGAAAGGGAGAGAAAGAAAGAAAGAAAGAGTTACAAGCAGGAAACAGTGAAAATAACAATGAAAAACCCCTCCAGACAAGAAACCGCAGGAAATATGTATAGAAAAAAAAAAAAAAAAAAGGGGGGATAACAAAAAACACCGGGGAAAGATTTTGCTTTTGGTTTGCTCTCCAACCAAAACTTTTTTTCATCATCTCTGGAAGTGGGCCGAGAGAAGGTGAGAAAAAAATGGGTGAGAAAAAGACTGGTGACTAACTAATACTTTCCTCCACCTCCTCTTTCATGGCTTAACCCCCCCCCCCCACCCGTAACAGTTCGTCGCTTCTACACCTATTCGACAAAAAGGAAAAAGAGGAAAAGGAATAAAGGAAAAACATGCTCAACCGCTACAACCCTCCTCCCCCCCGCTCATTTATATACCTCCCCACATGCTGCGAACTTCGCTTGTTTTTCAATTCGTATCATGGTCGTAATAACCCTCGGTGAAGGGTTTGTGTATCGGTAAGAGTCGAAAAGGAAATGGCGCAACCGGATATAGTAATAAGAAAGCAGAGGGTAATATTATTAAACAGTTGTTTGAAGAATACTAAACAAAAAAAGTCATGCGAAAACAAGACGAATCAACCACCTACAAGAGCACAGAAATGTTAGACTGAAGACTTGGCTCAAGAAAGAATATATCATAGCATACCACAACAGAAAGCTGCCGCTAGCTTCTGCACAAAGCTTCTCCTAGGCTCTACCGGGTTGTTCCTCGATTGGTTCTGTTGGTTGTTCAGGACCTGAGATGAAGGCCCTCTGGTTGTAGGCGGGAGATTCGTGTTCGATGCTTGGAACTGGGCTTGTGTGCTCGCTGTTGGTGTGACCACTGGCTTCTGCAACCCCCCCGCCGGTCCGCTCGGTCGTTTGGTCGGCATTGCGCCTGGAGCGTTTTGCCTGTCGCCGCGCGTCTGACCCATCGGCTTTCCTGGCGATGGTGGCGGGGGATGCGGGGCGTTTAAACGACTCGGGGTGAGCTGTGGAGGTTGACGAACCTGAGCCGGAGGAAGAAGTCGCAGCTCCCCGTTGGTTCCGTGAGGCAGATTATGGGCTGTGTGGTAGTTGTGCGAAGAGGGGTGCTTTGAGATGGCCTCCCAACCCTTCCCGTTATTAAGCTTCATCCAATCATATTCACCATCCTCAACTTCTCCAGTATTCTTCAGTGCCTGCGTGAAAAGGTCTCGGAGCAAGTCGTAATCAGGCGTATCTTCGAACCCAAGGTTGCGTACATAGCTCAAGTACTGATTGAACTCCTCTAATCACAAGTGTCAGCCGCACGTTGCACAAAGCCCCGAGGGCTGAAGGGTCTACCAACCTGGGAATCCGTCGCAGAGTTCCTTAATTGCGGTTGTCTGCTTCTTCTCACCGATCTTTTCATACTTTTGTTTGTTGGTAGCAGCCTTCAGACCTTGCCATGGTAATCCACCTCGCAAAAAGTACATGAAGACATGCCCTAACGCTTCTAAATCATCTCTTCGTGACTGCTCCCGTCCAAGATGCGTGTTTATGCTCATGTATCGAGCAGTGCCTGAAAGACTCTTGCGCTCTCTGTAGGGAATGTGCTGCTTAGTCTTGGGGTCTCGGTATTGTTTAGCCATGCCAAAGTCAACTACGTGAATTATATTGGCAGACTTTGTCCCAGGACGTCCAATCAAGAAATTGTCAGGTTTGATATCGCGATAAATCAGGTTCTTTTCGTGGATGGTTTGAACCCGCGACAACTAGACGAAATATCAGACACACGTCATAAGGAGATATCCACAAGAGACGGACCATTTGCTTAGCCACCATGACAACAGTCTTTATCGAGAATCGCCTGCCACAGTGATCAAACAGATCCTCCAAACTAGGTCCCAGAAGGTCAATGACTAGGATATTGTGCAAGCCCTCCTGTCCGAAATAATAAACATTAGGAATGCCCGCTGGTAAAGAGTTAGTACGCGATATCAGGCGGAAGCTTTGACGGGGAACTAACGGCAGCCAACCAGAATCTTGTATGTTCTGTATTCATCTCTTAGCTGAGGAGCATCACTTTTTCTCGGTTCCTAAGAAACATTAGCACGCGAGCCGTGACGCCGTCCAAGAGCAAATATGCGAAAAACACACAAACTTGATTGCAACATGCTGATTATTTAGCAGGTTGACTCCTTCGAAAATAACACCAAAGGACCCCTCTCCGATCTTCTTCCCGACTCTGTAGTGTACACCTACCACATTCGAGGAAGAAGACGACATTGTCGACTACGTTGTTTCTGCTCGTTACCGGGTATCGGAAATTGGTATTATGAAAAGGTTATGTTGTCCGTGGATGTTGCTGAAGCGCAGCTGTAGGCGCTAGAACGTTGAAACGCTAAGGATGCGAACAGAGGGCCGCGTCTCGGTTTTCAAGAAGTGGTGACAAAACCGGGGCTTGTCAAGCGAAAACTTTGAAGCACAGATTGTCCTTGTCAGCGAGAAGTCATCAAGAGGGACACAGCGGGTAATGGGAGTCAAAGAAAGTGTAAAATCGTAACAGGGGAAGGAATTGTTGGGGGGGGGGGCTTATAAAGGGCATAGGTTGTTGGAGAAAGTGTGGAAGAAGTAACCGATAAAAAAGGGAGGGGATGATTACAGCGGATTGGCAAAGGAGGAGGATGAGTGATTCCTTGAGTAAATTAAGACCACTAGAGGAAAGTCAAAGAAGAAAAAAGTCTACAGGTGGTTGTGTAGAGGAGCGTATGGTCTACGAGAGAGCTCGGGAAAGGTTTAAAGGGAATGAAACGATGAAGCCACCGACGGTCACCGTGCTACACACCACTCCGATAATCCTCCGTATTGCACCGAATCGAAAGGGGCGATTAAAGAAGCGTGGTAATGAGTGAGAGACGGAGGGGAGGAGTAAAAGAGAAAGAAAAAGGGAAAGGGAGAGGGAGAGAGGGGGGGGGGAGGGGAGGGGGAGAGGGGAGAAGAGGAGGTGAGAAGAAGTGAAGGAGAGAAAGGGGAAACCGGAGGAGTAATAGGAAGGAGGCGAGTGGTGGTATTGTGAGGTAGGAAACAGGTAGGGGAGTGGGTGGATGAGAAGAGAGAAAGCCGGAAAATGGATGGATGGATGAGAGAAGAGAGGCTCGGGGTGAGAGAGAAGCAGAGGAATGGTGAACCGCAGCGGCAAATCTCTTAGGGGGGGTTCGATTCGCGCACCCGACCGTGGGCAGCAAAAAAAGGCAAGGCAGCCCAGGCCTTTTTTGCGCTTCGCTTGTTCTCCCTCAATGATTTGGTTGAAGGGCATGCCAACGGTTCGTTAAAATGAAGCCAATCTATTTCTTGTCCGTTCCTTACTGCTATCTCCAAGGGATGGGCAATCTTCTGGAAGGGAGAAAAATAATAATAACACATTATCTCACCAGTTGGTTTGGCCTTGCCCCAGGCAGGGAGCAATAAAACAAATGGGAAATTTTTCTCCCATACTTTTTTTTAACTTTATTGACAGCCCTGACAACCTCTCTACCCGAAAGAGAGGAAGAGCGAAATTTGTTTACAGCGACTGCGGCGTTCCCTGCCCCGCTCCATATTTAGACAAGAGAAAATCGTCCTACTCTCAAAAGTTTATTTATTCCACTCAGTCCTAGGCAACAGGAATGCACTGTTCTGATGGGCAATTTGGAGATAAAAGTGCTCCAATAATGATAATAATAATAGCTATTATTATTATTATTATTATTTTTCCGTCTACACTCTCTCTCCATCCCTTTTCTCTCTTTCTCTTGCTTCACTCCAAGGCTTCCTGGTTCCTCCCGGTTGTTGCTGACACCAGTATTCACCAAGCGGCTAACCCAAATGGAGTACGGTACTGTCACGGTAATTCTCAGTCCCTCGGCTACCACGGTCTGGCTGGCGTGGTGTGCAGCACTTTTTTTTTTTTGAAAAGAGGAAAAAAAGAAAAAGAAAAGAGAGAGAGAAAGAGAGAGAGAGAGAAAGAGAGAGAGAGAGAGAGAGAGAGATTCAACCCACAAAAAACCCCGGACCGACGGAGATTGACTTTCCATCTTTCTCGTTTTCCTTCCGTCCCTCACGTACCCTGGGAAGCCGAGAGCTGGGGGCTGTCAGGTCCCCTCTTCTTTTCTAGGAAACTTTTTTCAAAAATGAATTTCGGCCGGGAGCCTCACGCACGATAGCCCACCGTAAAAAGAACGGCATAGGAGATGTCGACCTGGGACCATTATTGAGGCCGAACCCGATACCGGCACTGTGCTCGTATCATACTGCGTATGATACTGGCATATACTACCGGTATACGATAACCTCTCTCGACCTTGACTACCGAATTAGGGCCCGAGCCCGAGAATTCCTTTATGCGCGGGCAAACTTCTTGCTTCACGTGCCGCTCCCATGCGCTTCGCTGCAATGCTGGCATCGCACCTTGGTTCATTGTGAAAGGGATACCGGTACTTAACTCATAGGATCATAAGTTACAGGCACTGAGAGTGCTCGAGTACCGGCACTGTATTTACTAGTATTGTAGAAATAAGAGCTAAATAAATCCCCCCTTCAGCTTTGCCGCACTCAAGCTGTAAGATGGTACGAGCGCATGATTTCTGAATGATATCGGAGTGCTGTTGCCCTTGTCTTTAGTGAAGTCAATGGGGTGGAATAGTCCTCCATTCTATAGCACAAAGCAGCATCATCATGATCCTGTACTAATTTCTATATGCACGGACCATACAGTGCATCTCGGGCCGGGCGAGGTCTTCGGTTCTCTTTTTTATTTTTTTATTTGACTTCCGCCTTGTTGATAGAAAAAAAAAAAAAATCCGTAAATCGGGACCCGGGTCACACAACATGATCACGCCGTGCCATGGCTACCGCACAGTATATACCGGTACTCGAGCACGGTACACGGGTATCCATGCGAACATCTCAGCACCAAGCAGGAAATTTACCGCATTCTCTTGGGAACCATCCCTATGCCCCCGACCTGTCCCCTATCATTCACAGGCACTCAACTGAATAAAGTGCGATTTCCATTTCCGTTTCCATTTCCACTCCCCTTTCCCATCTATCCACCCGTCCATCCGTCCCTAAAGATAGTGGGGCGTTCATCCCATGTTTTCATTGTTTTATTATTCGGTGAGCCAAACTTCGAGCTCTTGATCCAATTATCCTTTTTAGACCTCCCTCCGAGACATTGGCAACGTTCCAACGATGTTCACATCGGGTAAACCCCCCGAAATTCCAGCTGAAGGGAAACATTGCAGATTGGTTATGAATACACTTTATTGAGATTGGCTACGCGTTGACCGAAAGCAGCTGAAAGTGTAAGGGGGTTTCTAAATCTGTAGCGAATAGACGTCAGCATGGAAGAAGAGTGTCATAAATCCTTGTTTGCGCAGATAAACTCCACTTTGGTAATAATTATCTATATTGACTAATATTTTCTAAGAGTGTTTGCTGCTCTCTCCCCTGGATGTCACCTTGGCAGCACTTTGGCTTTTCGGGCTTGGAAATGATCGCGTTGACGGTAAAACATCATCCTATTGACCTAATATAGTATCATTCTTTCGGGACAGCACAATTACCTCCACGAGGCGCGGAAAAGGTTGGAAATAAGCCTGAATCATGTGGTATGTTCTCCTCCACTCCATGATTCTTCAAAGAACAGCGCGGGATACTGACCAGGTATCGGAGATACATATCATCAATTCATTCAAGAAATCCCTAGCAAAATGACACATCATCTGAAACTTCACCTGCTGTTCAACGACTTTTCTGTGGGCCGGAACCTACCTACTCCTTTCTTGCCCGCGCTTTGCCGATCTTCGATGCCACGGAAGAGCTGTCCATATTGTGTATGAAATGGTACCGGTACTCGAGTGTTACAACCTAACTCGAAAAGGTTCTAGCGGGGTAATCTTTTGATTCACTCCTTACTTGATAAACAAAGTCTCTCTTTGAAACAATTACTCTACGACCCGCAGAGAGTGCTCGATAACACTGCAGTGCCTGTAGAAAGGGATTCAATTTCAAGGAATTATGGAGTTCTCTAGTCACGAGATCTCATGGGAATCGCAATTATTGGCTCCCCACCTTTGATGACTTGAAGTGGGGTGGTGGTATGCACAGCACTCTGTATATATTTGGTATGTAGAAGCTCTGACTTGCTGGAATATCTATACTCATATTCGCCCTTGTAGCCTTATTCTGACTGCTCTAAAGGTATTAACATCTAGCTGGCCCACATCCGAAATTCTCAGAACAACTTCCTGTGCCCAATTCCGTGGTCGTATTTTATATGTCATGTGTCCCTTCACCACCGAATACTGGATGCGATGAGCAGCCGTTAATGCACCATGCGTGGTGCCCCTGGGGTGCTGTTTGAAGTTTCATATTATGTGCCTCGCCGTTTCGGGCAGTCTATATCCCACCAGTCATCGGTCGCAATCGTGCCGTTCAGGACCCCCGTTTGGCGGCTTAGGACTTCAGGTTTCTTCATCACACGGGATCACTGATAGGGCCAAGGGCACTTGTGTCCGATGGTCAAGTGATGGTCAAGTGGTGTTCACATATTTGACCATATATTATCAGACAGGTCTAGATCTTGACTCTGTACTGTTCTCCGCGCTGATTGATTTTTAATCCCGATGTGCTCCGCCTGTACAGGTGAGGTTACAAGAAGTCTTGAAAGGGAAGCAAGTGCCTCTGGAGAGCGACTGGCCAATCTCCGGTAAGGGAAGCTTACTCAGTAACTCATGCTATGGGAGGTTTGCACCTTGCGGGTAAGGTGCCGGGGATATACACGGTATCACTGCAGCTGGATTCTATCACTTCTGAGTGGCGACGAAATACTGATATGCGGTACTCACACCAACAATCCAACAGAGGATGGGGAGTCGAAATTTGTCTCGAAGATTTTCCCTTATCCTCGAGTTCCAATTGACCCTAGCACATCAAAGAGCGGGGGCCTGGAATAATTTGAGGGTGGCGGGGACGTACAGCTCAGGCCTGATGTCCCACTAACAGAAAAGAAAGACCTGCGAGGTCTTTCACTTTAGAGAAACCACACCAAAGCCTTAAGTCACTTGGAGAGTATTCTCTTTAAAACGTTACTTCCTTCTCAAGAGAAATATGTCTATCGCAATTCGCCACCATTGCACGCCTCCCGGCACGTGCTGCCGGTGCTCATTTCTGAATAGGTTAGTCAGTCGGACCAGGACGTGCAGGGCGAATGATAAATTTGCTCTTAAGATGTTTCCAACCTCTGGAAACGAAGGGGTGAACGTCACTACTACTGATCACAAAATCTGGTGTCGGGCTATGATAACCGTACCCCACCATACTGTACAGAACACGTGCATGCAGCACCTCTCAAGAAGCAAGGAGGAAAATTCCAACCCATGGTAGCCAACTCAGAATTATTATCATCATTATTATTATTTCACCACAGTGAACACACAGATATGATGTGAATATTGCAGCCCAATTATGCCATGTTGGATATTACGAATTTATCCCCCCCCCTCCACATTGGACTTTAGAATCAAATTGCCATAATTATGATACCCACGATGCAAAAGAAGATTCCGGGGCGCTATCGCGCGGAACGGTATTTGTTAGTTCTCAATGTCAAGAAGTCACCAACCAACCATTCACCAACGCTAGCAGTGGCCAACAACATGCGCAGTTTTATCTTATCTCTAGGGTGTAATCGGAGGGGGTGGATGGGTGATGTATTGTTGACTAGGCTGTAGTTCGACCGGTGGGTGAAGTGCTCGTGCTGCTCGTAAGGTACAGTACGGTATCTACTGTGCCTGAAAATGTCAACTTCACATTTTGGTTTCATTTTTACATTTTTTTCTGTTGTGAGTTGGTTATTGTGATTACTTTGGGAACGTGAACTAGGGTAAGGTAAGGTAAGGTAAGGCAAAGGAAAGAAAGAGAGGGAATCAACAAAGGGTAATACTCAACCTTCTCAATAGACATCATGGTATGGAGTGAAAAAAAATGAAAAAAAGAGAAAATTAAGCAAATAATAGACGTGACATGATAATATACACTTCCCAACCCCCCCCCCCCCAATTCCCCTACCAATTCCCCACAAAATCCCATTTTGGTGCGTTACAAGCCCAACTCACTCCTCCATCATGACCTCCCCGCCTACATGCTCACCATAAACCTCACACCTCGCCGCATCCAGCACGCCGGGAAACCAAACGCGCAGCTGCGCCTTCTCCAGGAACCTGGTGAGGAGCTTGTTCTCTTGGGAGAGGTCGTGGCCAATGGTGTTCAGCTCGGACTCGTCGGCGCGGGAGAAGCGTGTGCGCAGCTCCTCCAACGAGTCGGAGAAGAAGGTCTCCTCAGGCGCAAGTGGTTGGTAAGGCGAGTTCTGGGCAAAGAGGCCACGTTCGTAGCCGAATTTGATGGTCTTGTAGACTGCTGTGTCGTAGGTGGCAGCTTGCACCTGTTTGTCCGTTTTGTTGCGGGTGTCGAGGATCGCTTGCCAGCTTTATTCGTGAATATTACTTATTAGCTCCTTTGCGGTGATGATGATGATAGCCAGTGGAGGGGAAGGTGAGTATACTTATCGCGGAGAAAACATCTCCTCCAGATAGTCTTTTCCGTGAATCTCCTGCGCTCCAGTGGGAGGCCGCCGAGACTGAGAGCTCTTAAAGCCCAGTAGAATTCCTCACCCCTTTCCGCCCTGAGCAGTAACGATGTCCCCTCCTCGTCGCTGTCCGCCAGCGTGAGCAGGTCTGCGAGTTCCTCCACGCCCACCACCTTCCCCTCCACGGCCAGTGCGAAGGCGCGTTTCCAGAGCTCGCGGCAGCCGGCACGCTTCTTGCTGGTTAGTGTGCCGCCCGCGTACTTCTCCAGGCCGATCTGCACGGCGCCATCGGTGTCGATGGAGGTCTTCCCAATGACTTTGACGGCTTCGTAGACACGGTTTTGTATGTCCACTAGTTCCAATTCGGAGTCAATGCTGCGCACGCTTTGTTCGTCCAAATACCCCATTGCTGCGATTTGGGCTAGCTTTCCGATTGATAGCTCCACCTTCTTGTTCCATTGGTCTTCCTCTTGCTCTGTCGCGACTTCTAGAAGGGTGTCAGCCGCGAGGGCGTACTCGCCAAGTCCCACGTCGTGGATCCAAGAGAGCTTTGCGTATCTCCTGCTGGACCGTAGGAATCTGGTCAGGTACGTTTCTCGCCAGTTCTCGAAGCCGTTGAGGAGCTTCTGTAATTGGCCGTTCTCGACAAGGTACTCGTACATCTCTATCGCGTAGATTTCGCCAAACCTGTCGAAGTAGGCTTCCATCCGCTCAATGGTCTGCTTCTTAGTGTGCGCTAGTTCGGCGTTTTCCCTTTCCGCGGCTTCGCGATTGGAAGTGGCGTTGTTGAGGTCCTTCTGGTTCGCCTCGATGCGGATGATCTCTTCCGAGCAAAGCTCTACGAGTGTTCGGTAGTCTTGCCATTTCTCTGCGAGCTCGTAGGCTTTCTCTGGCATGCCTAGTTCCGCGAGGGGCTTTATCCACCCTCTGCGTTGCGCTATGTAGCGTTCTTTTATTGTTATGCCCTCTTGCAGGGTTCCCTCGCCGTCTTCGCTTTGCTGCTCGCACCATAAGGAGCGCTCTTCGAAGCCGCGACAGCAGACTTCTGCTAACCCGACTAGCTGCTCGGCGACTCGTTCAATGACTTCTTTGCCTTCAAGGTCTGAGACTAGTCTTGGTCCCCAGAGTGTTTTGATCATGGCGACGCTGACTTCGTGGTGAACACTTAGGGCTTGCAGAATGTCTGTCCCGCTGGTCCATGGAGGTAGCAAGCCGGCAGTTGTATTCATTATCCCGTTCGAATCAATACCGGGCTCGCCAAGTCTGTATAATTTGACAGAACGGATTCGGAAATCCCATGCCTTCATCAGCGCCGCAAGGACAATGTCATTGGCCTCAGCATCCATTTTGGCCATAGTTACTTTTTCATATCGACCCTTGCTTGTTTTCTCTACCATTGCATGCTTGGCCTTCGGAATCAGATCTTCAATAGATCCCACGTGTCGCAGGAACCAGGTTCTGATAGGGTCACTGCCGCCGATGTCGTCGTCCGAGGCTAACAGTTCAGGGATGATAACCTCGAGGGCCCCTTCATCGCCTTCTTGCCTGTGACGGAGGTGAGTTTCCCGCACGTTCCAGACTGCACGAGCGGCGTGACACTTCTCTGCATCAGCGAGGAGGCGCCACATTGTTTTCCTGGGAAGTGGGGGGAAGGTAGCCCGGAGGTGTTCAGCGAGCGCGCGGAGGTGAGCCGCGCGGAGGGAAAGATGGGTGTCGAGTGAGGGAAGGACCGCCGGGAGATATTCTGAGGCTGAGGACAAGATTTCTTGACTGATCTCTAGTGCTGCCTCTTCTATCTCTTCCATTCCGTACTTGATTTCTTTTCGTCCTTGGAAGTTCAATGGGTTCTGTTGATTTGTTGTTAGCAGTCACTTCTCAAGATTCATGGGGTCGTGGTCTCCGCATACATCTTCTTTAACACCGTAGAAGACCGCTTGCTCAATCTTGCTCTTCACCTTGACAGGTTCTGTTGGGACCCTCTTCTTGATTGGCTCGAGATCAAAGACTTCGAGTCGGACAACACCGGCACCTTTGGCCACAAGCATGACACCGGGGTTTCTGATCTTCTTCCCTGCACCAGTTGCGCCTGCATCAGAAGTGAAGGATCCCATCATATCTGACCGAGGCGCGGAATCAAACATGACGTCTTCGGGGCCGCTGCCCATTATCTCTACGTTCAAATCCCCCCGAAAGTCAACCACGTCCTCAAAAGCCCCTTCATACCCCGCATTCTCGTTCATCTCGTTATCATCAGCATCTGGTTTCTGTGTCGAGACGAGAACAACAGCCCTCGAAAAGACCAGGAAGGCGGTTCTACCAGGCCGTGGAAGATAAAGTCTAGGTCTGGCTTTCCCTTCTTCTAATGGAGTTGTGTAGCATCTGACAACATGGACATCGCAAACGTCAAGTCTCCCACTTGACAAGAATTTGAGGGAAACCAATACATGCAGCGCGCCGGGGCTGTTAGGAGTTGGCATAAAAGCCGCCAACACAAGTACGTCAACGTCGCGGTTGTCACCCTCGGCCGTGTCGTGGTTTTCCCCAACAGCAGCATCAACGATCACAAAAGCGTCCTTGCTTCGTAACTGCACCTCTTCTGGAGCCACCTGCTCAATAGCTGAAAGAATATCGTCCCGTAGATCGACGTCAGCAATATTTGCATAAGTTCCGGAGCGATTTGCTTGCCATCTAGAGAAGTTGCCTCTAGCTGTGGCAACTATTATCTCTCTCTCCCCCATTCTCAGGATTCGCCCGGCACGAACAGCAACAATATCTCGCCGACTGGAGCCGGCTCTCAACGCCCCTAAAAATCCACCCATCATTCCAGTACCGTAGCCCCTCATAATTGTCACGGTAATCCCGGGCCTCCCGGCCGGATCTCTCAATGCTAGATGTGCTAGCCTCCCTGAGCTCAAAGATAGTATGAACCCTGCTGGTTCGGCATTGCAGACAGCGGTAACGCTTTCTCCAGATATTAAAGGTACTTTGCCTTCCACTCCTCGTCGTTTGGAGAACAATCCTTCAGCGACAGCTGAGCCAACCGAATCCCAATAAGCAGTTCTTCCGCTCAATGGCATAACCACAACTAGACCCGGTTCATCACTATTCGCTGATGGAGAGACCAAGGCGCCGAGAGGAAATGGAGAATTGGCCCCTTGTTCATCACTAGGCAGCGGAAATGAGAATGTGTGTGGAATAGTGTCGGATGAGGTATACTGCCAAACATAAGCGGCGGTGTGGGAGAGTACGAGGGCATATCCGTTTGATCCCTCCGTGGCGGCGGTAATGGGAGCAGGGTTCGCTATTTCCTGACATCAGGCACTTGAAATGCTAGGGGTTGATAGGATATTTGACAAACCCGTCTTAAGAGGGGGCGGTAGCGCGGGCAGTTTTGATACCCGGAATTTATTGTTTTTAGTCTTGAACAGAGAATGTCAGCGAACAGACCGGTCTCAATGGATAGCCTTTTTATACCCAATCTATAGCACCTCCGTCCATATTCTTCCCATCTCCGCGAGCGCTCGCCATAGTCATTACTTTTCCCAATGAAGATAATTCCCTTTCTGTAAAGCTGCCGGAGACTCCCCGTTGTGATATAACTGAGCTCTCCCTAGCGTTTCGGCTCATCGACGCGTTACTACCAGATCGTTCCTGGCGATGTTGGGTTCGCGAAGATGGTCGCGAGGTTGGCCTGTGTCTCCTTCTCGCAGCAGCAGCCGATTCGACGGATAGATGATTTGACGAAAACATCTTGCCTTTTTTTAAGCAATGATAAAGAAAGGAACGTTGTTAAGAGGGGGGGAAGTGACTGAAAGAGACGAAAGACGGAGATGGAAGTGAAGCTGCGGAAACAGAGAAAGGGAAGCCGCGCCTGTGTATTAGGTCTTGGCGCGATACACACGTGATAACAGAAAAAGGGACCAGCGACCGCTTACGGTAGATGAGTGGATTTGCTGGTTGAACCGGATTGGTTAGTTTGAATGTGTTTCGTTTCGTTGGATATTTTCCTCCCTGTTGCGCTTAGGTTTCAGGGTAGAAAGGCTAATCGCTGCAACCTTTGCATCCCAAGAAAACATAACCTTGCTATCATATCATACGATAGGCTTCCCATACGGTAGACTATCGTATTTAGTGTTGCGATGTTCGGCGATTACTGTAGTTATCGTACTGGCAGTTACCGCAGTTATTGTACTCGAGTATGATACAGTCTTCTGTAGCTAGGCTCCTCGATTCTCTCTATCCATCAGGTAGAGAGATCACGGGATCCCCCCCTCCATCTCTCTCTGCACCCTTTCCCCCCTATCCCCCTTTCCATCCCCTCATCCCCATCCAACATCTCACGCACACGCACACTCGCCTGACCATCCACACCATCCGCAACTGCACGCCCTTCCGTTCCTAAGCCCACATCATCTCCGACATCATCCCCACCTCGCCTCGTTGCTCGACCATTGCCTTCTTGTCTCCTTCAGATTCCCATTACCGTGGATACCCTTACCGGTTCTCTTCGACAAAATGAGCGTTATCATGGGTATGACTTTTCTTTTTTTTTTACACAAGATCTTCGTCTGATAATCACCCATCCGCACCCCCCCCCTCTCCTATCTCACCCCCTCCAACTGGCTTTCCTCTTTCTGGAATGTGTAAAACAATAGTATGGAATAAAAACTGATATATCATTCTTTCCGCCTCCTCTATAGCGACAGCGGGGTATGACCATACAATTAGGTACTACCATCTCCTGTCCCCAACTCCCGAGCTATCGCTTCTAACGTTTCCGTGTCTTTAAGGTTTTGGGAGGCCCTCTCCGGGATATGCTCACGTACTATTCAGCACTCGGACTCGCAAGTAAATCGACTTTGCATCTCACCCGACAAACGCCTTCTCGCAGCGGCAGGCCACACTACGGTCAAACTTTATGACATCAAGTCTACAAACCCGAACCCGTTACTACAGTTCGAGGGGCACTCGAATAACGTGACGGGAGTTGGCTTCCACTGTGAGGGGAAATGGATGGTGACTTCTTCGGAGGATGGTACAGTCAAGATTTGGGATACCCGCGCGGCCAGCGTGCAGAGAAATTACTCTCACGGCAGCCCGGTGAATGATGTGGTCATTCATCCGAACCAGGGAGAGTTGATTTCTTGCGACCAGGCTGGGAACGTTAGAATTTGGGATTTGGGTGAGAATAAGTGCACACACCAGTTAATTCCCGAGGATGACGTTCCAGTAAGAAGTGTCACTGTTGCTACTGATGGAAGCATGCTTGTCGCTGGAAACAACTTGGTATGCCAGCCCGCTCTTTCTGTGCTTGTGCGCTGTAGGGCCTCTCTTACCCTGGGTGTCGCGCTGACAATCAACAACGAAATTCATTCAGGGCAACTGCTACGTGTGGCGTATGATTCAGAACCGAGATGTTACCCAATTGGTTCCTGTTACCAAGTTCCAGGCGCATACAAAATACATAACTCGTGTGCTCCTTTCCCCAGATGTCCGACATCTGGCGACTTGCTCAGCGGATCATACTGCAAAGATCTGGAGTGTTGATGAGAAGAAATTTTCGCTAGAGAATACCCTTCATGGCCACCAGCGATGGGTCTGGGATTGCGCATTTAGCGCTGATAGCGCCTATCTTGTTACTGCTTGCAGCGATCATTATGCCAGGCTATGGGAATTGAGCAGGTCTGTTTCCTGGTTCTGGTGATATCGGTATTGCGGCGAGTTCTTGGCTGATTGATGACAGTCAGCAAATAATCCGCCAGTACAATGGGCATCACCGTGGGGCTGTCTGTGTGGCTCTGAACGACTACAGCGAGAGATAGGAATCTCTCGTTATTAACCGTAAAGACCATCTATTTGACCTGTTCCAAGACCCCGGGTGTACCCCGTCGGGTGCGCCAGTCGATTTGCCAGCCTAAGAGTTGGGGGGTTGGAAATGGCCTTTCCCTATCATGGCTATTAAAATATTCTCTTGTAGTCCAGGTTTTTCTTTTCATTTTTGCTTTCTTGGAGGCGAGCCTTTCTACTTGACATCTGGGATTAGGTCTAGGGAAGGCGTGTATTTGGCAATGCTCCTGGTTTGAATTTTTTTAGGTTTCCGTTAAATGGTAGAGCATGCGCGCCCGCGGCCTACCGATTTGGTATCCGTTTTTCTTTTCCGGTGGTATACCTGCTGCTTAGTGTATTATACGATACTTGAAAAAAGCTAGCTCTCTGTAGGCTTTTAATGAAGATTTGGGCTGGGTGTTGGAGGAGAAGACAGACTTTTAGCAAGGCGCCTAGATGTTGACTACAGCGAGACCTGCATAAACTCGAGTATGATAGGGGTACCCTATCAGTCCCGCCTTCTGGGCTTGTGCAACGCCGTGGCCAGTTGAACCCTGAAAATCTGTATCCTTGTTCGGCGAAGTCGGCGTTGTCAACCCAGGGTTTTCTCACCTAAACCTTCGAGAATATTGTTGATCGGCTTTGAGAATCTGTGATTCTAGGATGCACCACGATAATTACCATAGCCCCCCTCGCGCATGAGGTACTAGTACATTATAAACATTGCGGGAACTCCGAAAAAAGACACCCAAGCCCGGCGTGCCCACCTCGAGTGATACTCCATGCCCAACATTATATTCATACAATAAACCCCGAACACATGGGGCGTTCACATCATCCTCCGAATAGGAGCTTTAAATCGCTCAAGACTCCACTAGAACAAATCCACACCAGTAAACCGAGTAACCCCTCATTCAACAAAAACGACAATCGATTACCCCGTCCACCCTTCCTGATGTCCATATCATATCACCCCAGCCCCTCCCGCTCCCTCGAAACCCCACTCCACGCAAACCCTCCTCCAAACCTACGCCACCTGGGAATAACTGCGAGAGCAACAAAGTAATTCTCAACTATGTCCATCTCCCTCCGCGGCAAAAACGTCCTGGTAACTGGCGGCTCCCGTGGGCTAGGGGCCTGCGTAGTCCAGCGCTTCGCAGCGGAAGGCTCAAACGTAGTGATAAATTACGTCTCAGCGGCTGATCGCGCGGAGGCTCTGGCAAAGGAGGTGCGGGAGCGGTATGGGGTTAAGGCGTTGGTGATTTGTGCGGATGTTGGGAGTGATCGGGAGTGTAGGCGGCTTGTGGAGGAGACAGTGGAGGGGTTGGGGGGTTTGGACGTTATTGTCTCCAATGCTGTGGGTTTTTTCTCTCTCGTTGTTGGACAGAGGGTGGAGGTGGGGCTAATGTGGAGGAGGGGGCGTAGGGGTGGACTAAAGTATCTGACTGGAAGGACTTGTATGCTCTAGGGGAGGAGGAGTGGGATAAGGTACTTACCAGTACACCACCCTAGAAGTTGCTATGCTAACGAGAATAGTGCTGGGCCGTTAACGTGAAAGCAAACCTTCACCTCCTCCGCGCAGCTCTACCAACATTCAACGCGAACCCTGATGGCGGATCTCTGCTAATTACTTCTTCAATAGCCGTTTTTACCCTCCCCCCACCTCCCCTCCCACCCCATCCCTTACTAACTTACCTGCTTACGCCAGGGCATACAAACCTTCGGCAGCGCAATGGCATACTCGGTCTCGAAGGCGGCCGGACTCCACCTTATGCGCTGTTTGGCGTACACCCAAGGGCCCAAAATCCGGGTGAACGCCGTCCAACCAGGTCTTCTGATGACAGAGTGGGGGAAGAGTTTCCCCGAAGAGGCGATTGAAAGGACGAAGGAGAGGTCAAAGTTGAAGATTGCGGTTGGTTTTTCTCTTTCTTTCTTGTTTTTGGGGTTGTGCTTGGGGTAGAGGCTAATGAAGGGATGGATGGGGTGGGGAGGAATAGCCTACGGTTGAGGAGTGTGCAGATGCGTTTGTGCTTATGGCTAAGAGCTCGAGTATGACAAGTAGTACTCTTAAGATTGGTGAGTCTTCTTGGTAATTTGTGGGGTGGCGGTGGCTGATGAGGGGGGGGGTTCGTAGATGGGGGGCTGTATACCTAGTTTTGAATGATAGGTTGGGTGGAGAGGAGGAGGATATAATTTCTTATGTCTTCGCTGTGTTTTGGAATTTACATTAAAAAACTTGTTCGGAATAAATTGTCTGCTTCTTTCGTTATCGCATCCACGCTATCTGGATCCTGAGGATTTACTTCACCTATTATATTCCCTGTTCTGAATGAGATAGCGAGTGATCGTCTATGAATTCGGGACATCTCTTATACTGAACACAGCGATTAATCAATTACTTCCTGCAGCACCCCCCGAGCAAGATTATAACAAGCCATGGATATTGCACCCTATCATAATGCTCTTCTGTTATGCACTGATCAAATACCGTGCTATACAGTGCCTGTCCAAATCCTGTTTTACCTTCTGTCAAACATACCTTTCTCATCACTGATATCCCTCCCTCGCCTATCCCTTCGCCCACGCAGAGACCTTGCAGTTAGCTATTATTCAATAACCGATATTTACGACCCCGCATCCTTCCCCCTTTCCCTTTTCCAGTTCAAATTCCATCTGACGGGCATTAAGTTAGAAGGATAATAATTCGTTCCAAGGACGGGGCCCTGCCGGGATATAATTAAGTTGTCGAGACAGGGGGCCAATAACACCGGCCCAGGCGTTTCGACAAGTTATTGAACGATAAATCACCTATACTATAGGAAAGAGAAAAAGAGTAACATATCCTCTTTTATGGTGAGGGGGGGGGGAACTAGTAGGGGGTTGGAGAGAAGACCTTGGCTTTCGTCAATGATGCTGTGGGTTAGAGGGGTGGGAGTTAGTCTTGTTAGTACGAGATGGTAAGATCCTACTCGACTCCGGACTGTATGGATATATCGCACCTACCGTATTGTAGGGATGATGTCGCGATGGGGGGGTAGGGAAAGAAAAAGAAAAAGAAAGAAAAGAAAAGAGTTTTTGCCTATGTAACTGCAAATGCACGCAGACTCCCTATCATATCATAGTAGGGAAATGGGTGGAACGAGGAATTTGTCATTCGAAATATCATAGGGTCATGAGAACCTTGGATGGGGTGAGAAGTGGAATGTGGCTGGGACACTATTCGAGTATTCCTTTGTAAGTTATGGGCTAATCCCTTGAAAATGAAAATAAAAAGTGGTATGATAATATTATTATGATATCATAATTATCATAGCAAGCATCAGCCAGACAGAATTCCGCCACCCTCTGGATAACAGCCAGTACGGTAATCATGAGAAATCACTCATGCCATAGTCCTGGTCTGAGGCGGGGGGGGATATATAATAATAGTTCCTCGAAGGGGATTATGAATGAATGATAAAGAGATATTTTAGTATCGTATTTGTATCCCTTTTTCTGTTTTTATTTTATTTTATTTTTTACTGTACACTGTCGGTGTATGCTGGTGGTTGTGTTGCGGTCTTGGGCAGCCAATTCTTAATTTTATCTTGTGTCCTCACAACATAAATAGTAAAACATTCAACGATTTGTGACATTTCTTGGGATTAATGGTATGTTTTTTTTGCCTTAGTTATGTCTAAAATTAACGCACCGGCTTCACTTCGTTCGAGACATTAATTGAGCGCGGTCTGTTCCTACCCACAGTAGCTGCAAGGAGTGCCTTGCTAGTGATGAACCTACTGTACTGGATGTTACAGTATCATTGCTCCTCGTCATCATAGCTATGGTAGAAACTTGTAGTATACGACAAGATACAGGCGTATCTTCCTGTGATATTATTGTTTGCATCGGGGTTTTCTTTGCTTCCTTCTTTTCCCCAGAGTTTTCCCCCCTCTGTCTGATGACCCGCTTCTCCTCTTCTCGGAGCTGTTTTATTCTTACTACTCACTGGTAAAACCTCTGTAGAAATGTCCAGTATACCCTTTTCTCCCCTCCCACTTCCCTTCCCTTCCGGTGCCCACTTATTTATTCTGCTCCGAAAAAAGATGTTAGGGGAACAAGGAAGAATCGAGAGAGCAGGTGTCTTCTAGAAAAGTACACCTTGCTCTCTTATTAGATATACTATATCCTTATGGAATCACTAATATAATTGGGGTGGGCTCCGGCCACGGGCTCGATTGCCCCGGCTAGTAGCCTTCTTTCCCCATTCTCCTTGCCTTCCTCGTGTTATTCTCTTCGTTGGTGGTGTTGCTCGGGCTAGGATAGCCGGGGCAGTTTTTTTTCTTTTCTTGTCCCTACTCGGAAACCCTTGGGTTTCGTAAGTGTTCTATTATATTGGGCATGGGTGCGCTGTGCCTGTGTGGGAGGGTGAATACGGGTATCTTGAATGCCTCGCCCCTGGAAAGTCGGGGACAGAAGTCGTGCTCCCGGTTTTGAATTTCGCTCAGGCGCTTAAAGGGCGAGGGTTACTTGAAGACAGATCAGTCGTGTGGGGGTGGGTATGCCTGCCGATCCTTCGACGACCCCCGAAGAGAAAATAACTCCAGCAATTTGTCTTCCCCCCTCGTGATACCATACGGTTTACGGTCCGACTAGCCAATTATTTAATAGATTCCAAAAAGCCTCCCCCCCAGACTACCCGACGGCATGAAAATTATCTACAGGGTCACTACCAGGCCTGCGCCCACTGCGGGGCTGCTCCGATGTTATGGCTGGTGGCTCATCCTAGCTATACTGTTGAAGCAGCCCGTAGTTATAGTACCGGTGGGGTACTGTACAGTACTTTATGGTATGGTAATTTACGTCTGGCCGAAACCCTCATTCATTCACTAATCCTCCATGTTCGAAGAGCCAAACGACGTTATGGTGTCATATAGCACCGCAGACTACCTCTGGTACCCTCCTCGTCTCCAACTTACTCGCACTTGCTTAAAAGCGCACCAAAGAATGTACAGTCTTCAACGGGGAACGACAAAGGCCAGTGACGAACAGGGGTATTTGGCAGGCCAAAAAGTGAATCCGTCAAAGTAGGGTAACAAAAAAAAAACACCTGTTACTGATCCCTGTTCGTCACCCGCCAGTTTTCGTGGTCCCCGTTGAAGACTATTCCCTACCGCAATTATCTCACATCGCATCCATGACGCAAAATTGTATTTCTATTCTTCCCCCTCCCTCATTATCGCCGATGCTTCTGGGTTATCATACCGGTATCAGCTCCGACAACCAATAACAGGTAGACGTCAAGAATCATAATTAATCACTCGGGCAATAACGCCGCGCCATGTCGGTGATACCGCATTAGCGGCGGTGGTAAGACGGGATGTCTCACTATGTGTTGACTTGTGTTTAATTTGGCACGCACGGCGGTTGGTAGGGTGGTACTAGTATTAGGAAGTGGCCTTGGTCGTGATAGGTTCTGCCGAGGGGTCGGGTGGGCGATGAGTATGATCAGGAGGAAAGGAGGGAGTTGGCGGTGGTGGAAGTTTGTGGCCCACCTTGTGATATTGAAATTTTTTCGATCATCCCTCCAATTAACTTGTGGTTCTCGGGATTCGCTCTCCTCATGGAATGCTTTTTGACTCCCGGTGCTGGAGCAGTGCCCCGCGAATACCAACAGCCGAAGAGGTCAGAGAGGCTATTACTTCAACGGTGCAAGTCCTTCCTTCCTTCCTTCCATTCAGCCTTCTTTGTCGCCCCCCTCCCGTGTCGCCTCGCCATACCGTTCTCACTGACTAGTTAGCACCCTTCCATCATCAATAGACAGCAGATGTGATTTTCTTATTTTTTTTTTTTTTTTTTGGGAACAAAGAAATTCATTGATGACATACCGTATGAGAAATTTCAAGATTTTTCCTGGAGTGCCGCTGACGTCGTCGGCGGGTGGGAGAACTATATCCGTGCCACGAGAGTGGAGAGCGGGGTATCGACACTGGAACAATGGAGTACCCGCCCTGCAGGTTGGCCTTGTTGAGGTTTGTTTGCCTTGCTCGGCGAGGAAAGCAAGAGTGAGTATCATACCAGTATTAGGTTTGGTCTGGTGGGAGGTTCCGTTGCTGATGTCATTCAGTTGTGCCTGTAGGAGTAGGAATATCGATATGATAATAATTTTATTATTATTATGGTATGATAGCAGGCTTTTTTTTTGGGGGGGGGGGAGAGGAGGGCTTTTTCCTCCTCACCCTCAGGAGCGGAGCTTTCTTCCCCGCAAGGAGCTTGCTCCTAACAACTAACATGGGGGACTTAGCTGGCTGGCCATTGCGAGGGTCAGCTCAAGTTAGTTTGATGTTTGGATTACTGATAGGGGATTTGTTCAAGTTGATTGCTGGAGTGACTTTACTGGTGGATGTTACACGTGAGCTGCAGCCCCAAACACCAAACTGTCTGTCTCGTACAGTAGGGTATACTGCGGTGTTGTGTGATATTATCGGCACGGCAATACGCGGAAGAATCGTGAAGGGGCCAGCGATTGATTCATCGGGAGAACTACGATAGGTTCGATAGAGTCCAGCACAGAAGTCTAAGATTCTATCAGCCGGGCTTCACCATGTGCCGTAATCTGCAAAGCACGTCTCAAAAAGTGATAAGGAAATCGGTAAAAAAAAAAAAAGGTGGTCGAACATACTATACTCGAGTAGTACCATACCTTCTCTGTGGATAATTTAGCGGAGAGTTGATAGGAGGCAGGACAAGAAGAAGAGGAAGAAGGTTCGGACAAGTGACAATAGATATCTTTATCTACTGATTCCGTCAAACAAGAATGGTATGCGGTGTACAACAGTCCTACTTGTTCTTCCAATCAATCAATTAATTAGTCCAGTCATTGAGCGAGTGGATATCTCGTGCTCCAGGAGGAACCTTCCAGCCAGACTGCCGATAGGCATTCCTATTCTTTCCGCTTTCACTTTAGATGAGCAAGGGAGGGGTAGTTGTATGCCAGTGTAATATAACGTGCTGCAAATAATAGTGTTTGCGCTTTTCATATGTTCCCACGTGTGAATTGGGAGTTGTAGGTGCAGGTGGTCAAACATGATGGCATACCGGTATATTTCCTTTTTTTCCCTAAATTTTTTTATTTGTGTGATATGTTGAGAGGTCGAGAGGGTGGTCTTTAAGGTTGTGTGATATTATCATAAGTTGAAGGTTTTATAGGGTTGTGTGATTCATTCTTAGCTAGGGCTTCGTTGTCAGAATTTATGCGATAACACGGTAAATCACTATGAAGTTGTGGAGGTCCTTTGCCTGCTCAATGATACTCGAGTTTGGAGGTCGAATTGTCTCTGGGAAGTGTCCATGTAGCTGGGTAACTTATGAGTGAAATTGTAAGGGATGAAGTACAGTACTCGAGTACAGTACAGTAGGGAAGTGTCTATGATCGTTGGTATGATATGGCATGTGTCGGTATGTAACTCTCTGCCGTGAGCAGCTACAAACCGTGCTTCACTCTCTTTCGCGCTCTCTATAATTCTACTGACATTGTACTATACTTGCTTTCCTAGGAAAGGAAAAGAAAAGAAGGAGAAGGAAAGAAGGAAAGAAAGAAAGAAAATTTTTTGTAGGGATGTGAAGTGTAAAGTTATGTATGGGTATGGTATATATGCATGTATGTATGAGATTTTGTGGGTATCTATTTGCACGGCACGCAGTTGCGGTGTGCATCGCACCGATATTAGTTACGGTGATATAATAGGAAGAAGGAAAGAAGTTTTGTAGAAGTAAGTGGTGGTGGGGGGGTCCATACCCGGCGTTGTCTCGAGCGGAGAAATATGATACCCCCGACAGTTTCTACTGGATGATATTGTGATAGTCATTCCCCCCCCCCACAGAGCATCAGGCATATGGGGCCGTAGGGCAGGATGCTTGTATTTTTGGTACGGGTATGATACCAGTGGCAGCTACCGTTTAGTGACCAAAGTTACTGTACTCGAGGACAATACGAGTACCGGCGTCATACCTCCCTTCCTTTTCTCTTCCTCCCCTTTTTCATGGAGAGCCTAAATTCGTTTTCCAAACTTTTAATCCCTCCCCACCCCTTCCCTCTATCCATCCATCCTGGAATGTTCTTCCCTTTCTCCTTATCCAGGGCCGGACACTCTGGAGCTATCGATTGCATCAAGAATGTTGCTGGCGCCAGCGCCGAGATTCTCTACTTCTCCTTCCCGATGATTTTATCCTCTGCTAGGTACTGTGCAGCACCAATCATGAGGGGGGAGGGGGTGGTGCTTCCACCGCTTCTCGTGCCTCTTTTCCCTTCCTTTCTGCGATGAAGACTGGAACAGAGGAAGGGTTGGATTGAATGGTCCATGGTAAAAGGCAAAGACAACGACGAGGAGGAAAAAAAAAAAAAAAAGAAAAAAAAGTACAGCAGATCCCTGCTTGCCTGGCCTCCTCCCCCCACCGACTCGACTACTCCTTCAACTCCCCTGCAACGAATTCAGGGTCCATCACGCGTGGCTGGTAGAATTCTTTTCGCATCTTGCAGCTCAGCTAACCTGCACCCAGCGAAGCGAACGAGACAGCAGTACTCGACACCCACATCATACATACATGCTATACTTATAAAGCTTTTCTTTTCTTTCTTTCTTTCCTTTTGCGTTAACTTTGGTTCCCATTTCTTCCTTTATATTATTGAGGGGTTTTTTTAAATTTTGATAATACGGTATTCTGTTGCCTCTCTGTGTCTTTCCGTTCTTTCTTTCTTTCTGTCTCCTCTCTTGCTCCTTCATAGAAAATTGTTCCGATCATTTGCGTTCTTTTTTTCTTTTGTTTTCCTTTCGTTCCGGTTTGGAAGGGAAGGGAGAGAACTAGAAGAGGTAGAGGAGGTGGGAGAAAGGGGAAGAAGAGAGACTATTTTATTTTTTCTTCCCGCTCATCATTACCATCGGGTGTGTGGAACTGCGGTATCGGTATCGGTATCGGTATCTCATTCATACATTAATTTTTTTTTTTTTTTTTTTGCCTCACTCAAGGGAAGGAAGAAAAGCAAGAGAAGGAGACTCCCCAAGATATTTCTTTTTCTTTAACGGAAGGAAAAGAAAAATCCTTCCTTCCCTTCCAAGACAAAAAGGTCAGACAGTGACGGTTTACCCCATACTCTTCAAGAACTCAGTATTACAGTTCCAATATTAGCAATTCAAAGGGTTACTGCTTCTACAATACTACTATTACTTTACTACTACGGTACTCGAGTACTACTGCTACTACTTACCCCCCTCTTTCCACTATTCCACCCCCCCTCCCCCGCCATTTACCCCCCTCGCCCGGAGGGCTCACACAAACACATACCCACCTACACCCCTGGCATCTGTATTTCTTGTCGAAACTTTTGCATCCTGTCAAACAGCTACGGTCGTTGCTACTGTTCCATTCCCTACCGTCACCTCTCTACTCGAGGGTTGTTTCATCCGGGACAACAAAAGAGAAAGAATTTCTTATTTATTTTTTATTTATCTTCTACCTATCTATTCTACCATTTTTTAATCTTCTATTCTGTTCTCTAAACAAAATTCTTTGAAGAAAAAAAAGGGCCTCCCCTCCTTCACATTGCTTGCCCCGCCTAGCGCCACAAAAAAGGGCGGAAAGGAAAGGAAATTCAGAGCGATGCCAGACCAACCTGGCGGTGGTGGGAAACCACAGAAACCCAACAACGCCCGTCAACAGAACCATCGTCGTGGGATAAGCCCAGACCCGGGTCCCAGCAGAAGCGACAGCAGTAGCAGCAGCAATGCCAACAGCAGTAGCGGTAGCTCGATCGCAGCCGTCAATGGGAACACCCACCGGGACGCTTCGGCTTCCTCACCTTCTCTACTTCCTGCCCCTCCAGGTGCTGCGACCTCCGCTACTCCTGCTACCAACACCAACACCATTGGGACTGCAGCTTCAATCTCCCGCTCGCACAAGCCCCAGAAGCAGCGACTACCCCCGGCCTCCCGCGACGGTCTCAAATACGACATATCACGTCTTCAGCGCAGTGACTGGGTGAACCTGGAAGGGCTAGCTACATGTGCTGCCTCGAGGCTTGGGAAGGAAAAGTGTGTGGGGATAAGCGAGCTAGGTTCGGATATATTTTTTAGAGTTTCTGCTTTCGTTCAAGAATCACATTTCCCTTTTTGGCCGGTCCTACTTGAGAACTGCTCAGCAGTTTTCAAAGCTGCATATACATATAGGGATGGGTGGTGGTGGTGAACGGGATGTTGGATGTGATACCGGTATATGTGATGGGATTATGTGGTGGAGGGGAAGAGTACTATATGGGAGTACGGCAGTTAATTTCCGGTCTGTACCTTATGTAACAACCTATATTTATGCTCTGGGAGGGGGGAGGGGAGATTCTTGTTTGGCTCTTTCCTCATGTGGCCTTCTTCTCCCTTATCTTTTCATTTACACTTCTTTCGCTCCCCCCTCCCTTCCCCTTCTACATCCCTTTCGCTTTCCGCAGGATACCCATTGTCAACAAAGACCTGGAATACCTCAATTTAGCTCACCGTTTGTTCTGTGTGTTACTTCACAGGTCGAGGATCACATAACTCACTATACCAGCTCAAGTTTTCGGACTCAACGATATGCGCCGCTTCAATATCCAATGCCCCACCCAAATTCTTCTATCCGCAGATCAAGCTATCGGAAATAGCAACCATGCGGTACCTCCTCCGTTCCCCACGATACAAGATACCCATCCCGGAGGTGTACGATTGGGACCTTACCTTCGGCAACCCGGTAGGGGCTCCATATGTATTACGGGAAGTGGTGATTGGGAAGAACATGGCGGAGGATGGGCGCTTCTACAGGCTGAAGTCTCAAGACAAGATGAAGGTGATTAGGGAGCTAGCGCTCGTGCAAGCGGAGCTGTCCAAGCCCTCCGAATTCACAAATATTGGGAGTATATATCATCGGGGGGGGGACGAATCGGAATTCTATGTCGGGGAGCTAATCTCGGCGGCCTGCGGCGAGGATTTTCCAGAAGAGGATGAGGAAGCCATTCCTTCGAAGGGACCCTACTCGAGCCTTCCGGAGCTATGGCAGGCAAGGTTGGAGCGGGAGACGCTATTGGCTATCCGCAATTGGTCCTCACTCAGCTCGGACTCGTCCATAACCTCATTATCTTCACCGTCAAAAGCAAACCCCCAGCAATTCGGCGAGGTATTGCAGTTACTGTCTGGTCTCACAAATCTATTCACCCCGCCACAGGAGCTAGCAACGCTATGCATTCACCATTCAGACCTTGCGATCCGGAATGTGTTGTTCGACGAGAAGACACTAAAAATCACCGGCGTGATAGATTGGGAGTTTGCAGCCGTGGTGCCACTAGTCATTACCGGCCGCTTCCCAAATGACCTAGGCTGGGAAGGCAACGAATTCGCGCGCTCGCTCGGCAAGCTGGGGACAACGGCGGAACAATGGAACCACCACTACTACGATTGGACAAGCCTGGAAGGCGTGGCCCCACCACCAGCGCCCAATGGCGCCACCCCCGAAGGCCCCCTCTCCACAATACCCAGTTCATCAGAAGACTACCTCTCGGCGCCAAACACCAGCCCACCAACCCCCCCCTCCCCAGACAGAAAATGTCTCCCATGTTCGAGACACCCCGAAGAGCCACAAATCCCCACGACCCCAACCCCCCAACAATCATCGGAAATCCCCTCCCCACCATCCCCGCCACTACCCCCGCCACCAACCTCCCAAACGTCGCAGAAGGACCTGGACATCCGCGCTGCGCGCCTCGTGCAGCTCTTCTATCTGCGTAAGTACTACGCCTCGTGCGTCGCCTCGTGCGACTTTGCCCTCACGCGCCTGTTTATCGACTCGATAGCGTACGTCAAATTCAACGAGATCGTCATGGGCGGGCATGATAAGTGGTTCTCGGCGATCGAGTGGATACGTGAGGTCTTCTGGAGGCTCAAGACGCTGGACGAAGACGAGGCAGAATTGGGGGAGAGGCTGAGGGGTGGGAGAGCCGTCGTTATGGTCCCGGAGGTCTTTGCCGGGCGCGCGGATAGGGGGGTGGTGGATTTGGGGGGGTGGGAGGAGAGGTTGAGGAGGAAGAGGGCGGCAGTAGAGAAGAGTTGATGATGAGGATGAGGAGCAATTTTCCTAACTGGTGGGGCTTTCCGCCTCTGGGTTTGGGGTCTTTCTTTTGCGCCGGGGGAGAGATTAGATATAATTTCTAGATGGACGCACGAAAAATGTATAATTGGCACGGAAGGAATCCGGATCATCACCACACGAAAGCGTAGGAATAGCTTACCGCTACTCCTCTCACCCGACGAACAACCAACGAAGCGAGGCTGAATAGGCGCCCGCGCGTGGCCGGCCGGCCGGCCGGCGGGGCGGCGGGGCGGGCATCAAACTTGATGGCGTTATCCGGAGGTCGCATATCATTTCGAATTAACCTCAACTTTCACCTACTCATCTATCTGCATAATATTCCGAACCCCTTTTTTCTTCCTCCTTAGTTTCAGGGCGTTTGACTTGTGTGCCTTTTCATTCATTCCGTTTGCTCCTTTTTATTTCATTATAGAAGAGATGCTTCTTTGCTTTTGGTCGCTTCCCTTGACCATCCTCATGTTATTGTTCTGTTACTTTTATTCGTCTATTTATTTATTTGCTTTATGGCATTTCACGGCGCTCTTCACGACGTTTTGTAATCACATCTATAGTAATATCATGGCGGTCTTTTTTTTCTTTTCTTTTCCTTTCCTTCCGTTTCCTTCATGCTCTCTAGTACCATAGTCCAAGTACCGGTAAGTGTGTTAGAGTACGTACTGTACTCGAGTAGAGTTGAACACCCAACGTACTTGTTCTAGTCATACTTTACGTCATGTCATGCCTATCCATTGGCCACAAAACAAATCAAAGACAAGGTTTGCGATAGGGTAGAGTATGATACCGTATCATACAGCGCAGTAGACTAAACAACGGCCGCCGCATCGTCTCGATGGAACGGGTCTCACCTACAGTATCCAAAGAGAATGTTTCAGAACAGAGCTTAACGTACAGTACGGTACTGTACAGGACGGGACAGGACAGGACAGGACAGTTTGCCACCAACCCAAGACGATGCAGAAAATCGCGTTGATCACAATACCTAATTAATTCCTTGCATTGCGATCGATAGATATAGAGGCAGACATAATACACCGCCGACCTATCTGACAGCACGAGCAGATTAAAAGCACGCAAGTGCCGTACGCCTGCATGTACTTGTGCAGTACTATACGCCCCATCCGTTCGTCAATTCATCGAAAAACCATATTCTACCGGCACACTAGAGCTGAAATCGCACAAGTCGGGCGCAGATATGGTGAGGGATGTAGGGTTACAGTGCCGTGCTGCACCAAAACATGAGCAGTCAATCGAGCGATATAGTGGTATATCAGAATTTTAGTTAAAAAAATATTTACAACGAGGTGCGCGATACCAGGGAGGGGTCGGGAGCGATGAAACAACCGTCGCCGAATACCGTGCGACTGGTTAGATCCAGAAAGGTGAGGATCAAAAGCCGGTAATTTAAAAAATGAGGTATATATTGCCAACGACATCGATTTCATCTAGATGGGATCCACAGCCTCGTTTCCTCCTTGTTCCTAAAAGCTGGTTAGAAGGAGGCGATCAAATAAACAATTTCTTTGACATCCTCGATTTCCGCCGCCTCCCAAAAAAGAATATAGTTTACCGTGCCCAATCCCCCGCCCCCGCCTCCACATTTCCACAAACGACAATCATCATAGCTCACCTCACTATTAGAGCAGCTACGGTACTCGAGTACCGGTATCATAAAGATCAACTTATCAGAAAGTTGATATCAAAAGTGATGTGACGGCCATACTGCATATTATACATCTACCGTACCTCTTCCGAACACTCAAGTCCAACGCGAGTGCGAGTACCGGTAACCCCTCCCACCTCTTCCGTCCTACTTGCCTCCCTGCAGCCCAGCCGCTGGCATCGACGTGGCAGCCGCACGAATGCCGACTCTTGGCGCGGACCCACACCAACCAGTCGCGTGGGAGTCTAAGTCTAGAACCCATACTCGAGTAAGTTCCGCCGCGGCGAACGCCGGGCATCTATATCTCCGATGGGTTCGGATGAATTTTTGATTGGGGCGTTCCTCCTCCGTTACCAGTGATGCGCGTTATCTTTAGAAGAAACGTTGCTGATCCCCGGATCATTGAGGGGACGAGGTTGGCTGAAATAACATATACCATGCCTCACATCTGGCGTTAGTGCTTTCCGATACCGAAGTACTGCATGTTGGTAGAGATCTGGAGGTTTTCTGGGACCCTCGGGGAATATCTAGGTAATTCCAGAAGCTGTTACCTGTTGACGAGTGCTTCACAATGATGCACTCGTAGTTGGGCTGTGGCACGCCCGGAACCGGTTAGCGATATCTAGCACTGGAACTAGTTGAAATAGCCTACTCGAGTACCTGGCCTGCTCGGGTTAATGTCTGGCATGCCGCGAGTTGTTCACTATCACAGAGACAACCTTTCCTTAGTCTAATCAATATATCGCCAAGGCTAGAGAGCGCTCGGCCTAAACCTTCCTCGGGGGATGGTAAGAGAAAAGGCAAACTCATGAGAAGGCAAACACCGGCGGTAGTAGGAGTACAGTACGCGTATGCATATAACGTCCAGATCCCCAAGCCGATAATTTAGTGGCGACAGCGCCCGCAATAACGACAAATGCACCACCATAATGTTATTAAAATTATCATGAGGGGCGATAAAGATTATTTACTACGATGAAATGAGTGTGGTTTTATTAGACCCTACATATTGATTGGCTCTTTTGTCTGCAACCCAAAAAGAATATCTTGTGGAGATATCATTGCAATTATTAAGGAGAATTTTTTTAAGTCTTTCTCCATATTGGAGTCGTGGCGGCACTGTGGGAGGAGAGTGTGAAGCTAAAATATAAATTTAAGGGCCTATCCGGCATGTATGATACATCATATTATTATCTTTTATATAATTATGAAGGCTACAAACTACATATATGTTGATGAAAAAAAAAATACGAGTCGAGTGCTTACTAGTACTAGTAGCATAGGGATAATATACTTAAGTTTGTGAGTGGTTTTTTTTTTCTCCCCCTTTTTTTAACCATCTCTAATAGTAAATTAACCCTCAAATATGCATTCAGTCAGATGCATAATTACTATGGCTATGATAGAAGAAACAAAGTCACACCCATGAATTATCACAGTAGCCTTATCTTTCCATGATCTCTTGACTTGGTTATAATATTATAATAATTATGATACTTGAAATTTTTTTACTTGAGATGTTATAAAAGGGGTTTAAAAAAAAAATTTTGAAAAATTGAAAGAGATTATTGGAAAACCATTTTTCTTTCTTCTCTTATTCTTAAGCGAAACTAACTAACTTATACGATGATAATAATATTATTAGATATGCCATAAAAAACAATTTTTTATGGGATAAAAGTGATATGCCGAATATGCCCTAAATACATAAAAAAAAGTGGTTCTCTATAGTGGCTTTCCTACAGTATCCAGTTTTGAGCTCAAGGAGAAGAAGAAGGTGTTATGGCTACTTACTTACCGATCATATTGCAACAAGTCTCTTTTAATTTCTCTTATTTCTTCTCCCCTCACCTTTTTAATAACATTTTAAGCTGGTAAACAGTTCATCAGAAGGAATCTCTTAATTCCAACCACAAATAGTATGATATCATACCCATTCAACCAACCCGAAAAATAGGCATTAGAGATATAACCCTGAAACTAAAAAAAAAAAGTTATCATATTTCCCCATCGCTCTACAGTATACCCCTACCTAGCCGTATATATTTGTTGTTATGCTAGGATTTAATTAAAAAAAAAAAATTTTAATTTGGAGTCGGACACCAAACACTCAAGCTCCAACAAGACCACGCTCAAACAGAATAACCAAGAGCACACAGGAGTTAGTTAGTTCTGCTGTGGGTCAAGTTTGGGAAAGGGGACCTCAATGGGACTTGGACCCACTTAAGATGGGAAAACCGTACACAATCTGAACATGTTCCGGCAGATTGAAAAAGATGGATCAAAGATGTGAAATCTCTCCCTAGACACCCACAAAATATCATATAGCGATACGAAGTCCCCCTCGATTAACCCTTATCACCATGCATGGCCCCATAGCCCACTATCCCAGTTCGCTAAATATCACGAATTGTGGCAGCCCTGATCCACACCCCACGAACGTATACTGGAAAGTCCTTTAGCGCAAAAACAACACAATACCGGGGGTTATTTTGTGGTTTCCCTTTTCCTTTTTGACTACTATATCCATCCCCAGTCGGAGATTCAAGATCCAACCCTTTCCCAGTGCGCGCTAGTAGATAAGCTGTGAGAGCAGGTCGAAAATGTTACGTTTATCCCAAACGCTGACACAGGGGGGCGGTGACGGAGTTCTCATCCCCACCAAATATCTTGTATTTCAGAAGCCTGGTAACCGTATGTACAACAGATCAAATTATTAATTGTCTAGTGTGGGCTGAAAGCGCTCAACTTGAGGCCTCGGTACGCGCTTACATTCCCTTGCCCCACCAAATAGCGCTAGGTTATATACAGGGCTAGCTAGCTATATCCTACTTATAGTTACCAAAACGGTGTGTTCGAAAGCTCTCCTGAGCCCATGTCCAGCCGTGGCCTGGCCCGACCGTGCCGCCACTGGGATGAATAGAGAAGGAAGTGCTGTAAGTCTTTCGGTAGGGTTGAAAAGGCAAAAAAGGTGGAGGTGTTCCATTTACTGGATCTCGTGGACTAAGATGGTATGCATATTAGAAGCATAATACAAGTAGACGGATCTGGATATTGACGCTGGCTCACGGGAGGCTGGAGACTTACATCTCTTTCGCAGTGCTACAGTAGAGTAGCCCTAGATTGTTTAACCACTATCTCTGCCTCCAGGTACATACCTAAGTGTAAATTGATTCATCAAGGCTCTTCCTGCGCTAGCGAAATACATTACCGAGTGATGTCTCATGATTCATCTCTATCAATGGAAAAGGTTTAATAATATATTATAGAAATACATTACCGGGAATTTCTACTAGATATCAGAAACGGAAAAGAGAATAGCACCGACACTCCTTAGAGGGCATCCGCTAAACATTCCCAAGGCGAATACAAAATGAAATTGTATTTATTCAGACCGGAGAAACCAATCTACTAATCCAACCACCCCTCGTTCAAGATAGCCTCAGTAAAGTAGGTAAGGATAATGGTAGCACCAGCCCTCAAGATCCCATCCAAGCTTTCCAAAGCCATAGGCTTGAGATCGAAAACACCCTGAGTGGCACCGGCGTGAATCATGGCGAATTCACCGCTAACCTGATAGGCGGAGACGGGAACGTTCTTGGCCAGCTCGGCTGCGTCCGCAATGATGTCGAGATAAGCGTTTGCGGGCTTCACCATAATGGAGTCCGCGCCTTCCGCGAGGTCACGGATAATTGCGCGACGGGCAAGGCCACGCCCAGTGTGGGGAAGTTGGTAGCACCTACGATCGCCGAAGGACGGAGCAGATCCGGCAGCTGAAAATGCCGAAAATGTTATTGCACAGGGAGCAGAGTAGCATGTAGTGGTTTCACTTACCGTCACGGAAAGGACCATAGAGAGACCCGGAAAACTTGGCAGCGTAGCTCATGACCATGATCTTGTGAGAAACCCCAGCAGCAATTAACCCCTCCTTGATAGCCTTAACACGGCCATCGTTCATATCACTAGGGGCAACACAATCTGCGCCGGCAAGAGCATAATCGACTGCAACTGCCGCGATGCGCTTGACTGATGCTTGCTGGTTTAGGGTTCTGTCCTCGTTTAAGATACCGCAATGGCCGTGGGAGGTGTACTCGCATAGACAAACATCTGCCATAATGAACAATCCTGGGAGAGCATTTTTAAGAGCCTTGATGGCAAGGATAACAGGGCCGTTGGGATCGGACGCCTTAGATCCCGAGGGGTCTTTGGCATCAGGAGCAAGAGGAACTCCGAATAAGATGACCGAGGCAAGTCCTTTGGCGACAAGTGGAGCGAGAAATGGAACGAGTTTATTTATCCCACGGCTGAAATTTTCTCGTGATATTAGTGACGCCAGAGTAAAGAGGTCAGAAGGGAAGCTACCGCTTTTGGCCAGGAAAGCCCGGAATTGGTGTTTCCTCATCCTCGTCGTCGGTGATAAAGATGGGATAAACGAGCATCGACTATATTACCAAGGCGATGTTAGCATAAAATCGTGTTTGTCCTCATAAAACCGAGGGTCAAAAAACAGCGGACTGCTGTCTAAATCCAGAATTCTTACCTTGGTCAACTGTGCTTTTGCCTGCCACTTGCGGGTAAGTGGGTGATGGTACCCGCCTTGAAGAATCGAAGTGATATCAGTCATGACTGGCGGTTAGTATTTGGTTAAGGGCTTGGTCTATCCCGAAGTCCTTGTTGGAGTCCGTCGAAAGTTTTAAGGGGGAAGACCACAACTCGGGAATTCAGAGAAGAGCTTGATGCGCCAAGGTTAGGTGGGACATGGAGGAGACTGTAAGATAATTACCCATAGCATGCCGGTATCACCCCACCATAGGTTAAGGTCGACAGGTTAATAGAATTACGTGCGATATGATATATTTGTACCGGCAGATACGGATAGTATGATACGAGGGTAGGAATCCATTAATGGGAACAAAGAGGGATATAAGTTATTTTGGCTGGTTTAACCTGGAGCAACTGCTCCATAATTTCCTGCCGGACCATGCATCAGTTAATAGGATCCAACACCTCCGGAGGGCTCGTTTTCCACCGTGTCAGGAAAGCGTTATCATTCTCGGGAGCTTTCGTCTCTGAACCCAGAGAGCAGGAGCCGGAGACAGCGAATTAGCTACAGGAGAACCTGCCGCATTTTAGGACGGCTCTAGCCAAGCCTTGGCCTTCAACCAAAAAAATAAATAAATAGGATACCAGTAGACGACCAGAAGTGCTAACGAGGCTCGCGCAGTTGAAACGAAGGAATAGCGGCCTTATCTTCATCGAAGGTATTTTTGCTATCATAGAGTTGAATCCATTTTTCTAGAAAGGCAGTAGTGTGTGGAACCAAGCCTGAAATACCGCAACTATCATATACTCGAGTACTGCAGAGCTCACTTCACTAATATCGTCTGGGCTTACTTCAGCAAGGAGAGAATTCATCACTTTGTTTAACACTCCATCTCATATATCACCGTGACAGCGGTTTACTTTATTCGGATGTGCTCAGTCTTTGGGGGGAAAAGAAAAACACTTTTAATACCGAAAAACACCATTGCAAAAAGAAAGAGAAATTGTGGGGCATGCCTCTCCAGGCAATTATGCAGCTCTCCCGTCAACCTCCTGTAAATCCGCAACTCCAAGTGCCCTCCCTAGCTTGAACTTCTTCACCCTGCTCTTCTTTTTCTTTTTCTCGCCTCCCTCAGGGACATCTCCGTCAATGCCCACATCCTCAGCCTTCTCCTCGCCCTCATTCTCACTCTCGCTCTCAGCTTCTTCCAGAAAGGTCAAATCCTTCCTCATGGAATACGCGTTCTCTCCATCCGCGTAATATCTGCCCTCCACCTTGTTGACTTTAAATTGTAATGTGTCGCGGTAGAGGTGTAGCGCGGCTTTGTTCGAGACACGGACGTGGAGGGAGACATATTTTGCACCGAATGCTTCAACCATGGCCTTCTCTGCTCACCATAAAGTAAAATTAGCTGGCTTGGCAACGGACGATATATGGAATATGATATTGCACATACGGCTCTGGCGCATCAATTTTTCCGCAAGACCTAGTCGGCGATGTGTCCTCATGACACTCAGGGAGGTGATATGGCCATGCTGAACCCCGTCGGCGGGTTCCTCCTCCATCTTTGCGAGAACATATCCGACAATCTTTGGAGGTTCGCCGGGCGAGCCGGAGGAGTGGGAGAGGTCAACGGCAACGTAGGAAAGTTGTGGCCAGGACAAGGCGTGGTAGAGGTAGTACTTGCAAAAGTAGTTTTCTGGAAGATTCGTGATGTTCGCTAATTGTACATGGGGAATATCTGATGGTTGGAGAACTCTGATATCCATGTTGTCTGGTTTTACGCTTGGAAACTTTGGCTAGAGAAAATTGGTAATATCGGGCGTTTGTTGGGGGAATCCTTAATTGTGGAGGTCCACGCTGGGTGATGAGGGGCTGTTTTCGTCTGCGATATAGTGCCGGGCATCTGAAATAACCCTCTTGTTCACTCTTCGATGGTTCTGAACAGGGATCTTTCATCAATAAAAAAATCGCTTGGCACCCTTGGCATTCTTTTCACATTTTTCCCAGCAATTACATAAACAATACGGCGTTAATCATCATACTCGAGTATGTCACCCGACTTTCCATTCTAGGCACACTCTTGGCGATTCACTTTTTTTTTCCCCTCTGCAAATTTCTTCCTATGATACTTTACATGGACCGCTTGGCTCCCCCTTGTATTTGATTAGAAAAATAAATGCATAGAACTCTTCTCACCCACTTCTTTACCATATCTATACTCTTATTTTCCCAATTACGCCCCCAGTTTGTTGTTGTCGTTCGGGGCTTCTTTCCAACTTTTCGAGCTGTTCGGACGGTCGGTTTCACGCGCCCGACACCATAAGGCTGGCTGGTTTCCACTTTTTTTAGCCTCAGGCGTTGTATGGTAGTAAAATATAAAATTCTAGGCAGACTCAACCTGCAGCTACTGTATACTTCCCAATGCCCGGACAGGGACGAAGAAATCGGAAAAACTTGTGGTAGCAAAGCAGGAAATAGGGGGATGATCGATGTTGACAACGGGTGAAAGGTCATCAGATTGCAAGACGGCTTAAATTGAGGATTAAACACAAGATTGCAGTGAGTGATCTATGGTACAATACTGGTAATGTATGGAAATTTGTCCTGCGATAAGACTTGTACTAAGGTTATTATAGTAATTCATAGAAGGTCAGGTTAGCGGAATAGGAACACTTTTTTAAGGAGTGGATTGGGATAATACAGGAATAGTGAAAATGAGGAATAAAGAATAAAATGAGTAGGTAGTAGTAGTGGGCATCCAAAGAAACAGCAGAGAAAAAAAAAAATAGAAGAAGTATGATGTATAAAATGACACAGAGGATCCCATTAGAAGAAACAACTCAAGAGAGGAATTATTATGCTTGATATTCCCTAGGAAGTTACTGATGAAAATGTCCATCGCTCCATGGAATGCAGGACTTAGATGGGTTATTGTTCGTACCATAAAGGTTAGAACAATTTCAATGGCTAACTATATTAACATCTGAGTAGCCACCAATGTATGTTGTTGATTAGTCAAGTATAATACCAGAGCAAACAATCAAACTCAAACTTGTATATTAAATAGCATGAAGAAAAAAATCAATATGCATGGTGCCTTAGCAATAGTACTAAGTCCAGTACTTCATCATCCATGGCGTCGTACTTATTTCTATTGGCCTGATGATCATTTCTAGCTTTGGGTACTCAACTTCAACTCAGCCGTGCGAGCTACAATAGGTTATGATTACCAGGGTTCGACCATCAATGGCAAGTGTGTATTTGAATGGGGTTGCGCGATTGAAGTTGGAAAGCCATTGGGGGGGAAACAAAAGAATCCCAATCAAACAGACTATGGTGCTATAATATTATGGCGTCATAGAAGGCTGCTTTATTTCCTGCTTCCTCAAGTTGACACGAGCATTGCATCCTGAATACAGGTAATTTAAGTTGGAGGTTTCATTGTTAACTTTGTTTATGGTTTTCTTAGTCATCCGAGAAATCTTTGGCAGGAACATCACCCTTGTTCACCTTGAGCACCATAGACGCCCGCTCTATGGGTTTCCCGACTCCTCGTCCACACGCTTACTTCAACCAACTACCACATCTCCCTCTCCTGAAATTTACTTCACTATCAATCTCTAGAGCCCCTACAGCCTCCTCGTGCCACTCATCGCCCTATTCAATCATCTTGTACGGTTTTGACTTGCAAACCCACAAACAATAATTTTCCTACGACTACCCCCTCAGTTAATCCTTTATTTTTCCGGGAAATTGTCCCATAAACAAAGACACACGCTCTTGCTATGGACTCCGGATCTTCCTCACGAAAGCACCCACGCTCGGAAGCTTTCGCATCCACAGCAGCATCTCTCGCACCTCCAAACAAACGGCGACGCACAACAGCTCTCTGCAATCCGGTTCCTCAAAATCTTCTGGATGGGGCCAATAGTCCATTTGCGAAGTATAATCGGGGTGCCGGTTCACAAACACCTGCGGGCACTTTCTCGGCCTCCGGCCTAACTTCGGCAAAACGATCGGATACACACAGCATAACAAGCAGTACGGGTAGATCTAGGCTCGCTGAACAGGTCCGAAGTTTTGCGCCAAAACCTCTTATATCCCCCTTTGCTGCACGTGCTGCGTTGAACAATAAGAGTCCTGGTGCATCAACTCTCCGCCATCCTCCATCGGCCGCCGGCCCTGGTGGTAGGGACTCTAATGGGAGTTATAGTCGTCCTTCTTCTAGGGCCGGCTCGGTTGCGTCGGCAATGTCACTTTTTGCTCCGAAGCTTATGTCAGTGATTGGGGGTGGATTGTTTGTTCCTGATAAACCTGCTGCTACGCCCACTAGGAGAATTCACCATCCTGACGTCTCTTTCGACAATAAACCACCACCACCATCCTCATTCCGGTTTACAGCTGGTGGCTCGCGTGCGAATACTCCGACTGCGCAGTCGTCCGGGATCACTTCCCGTGCACATACTCCGGTTCATTACGGGCCGACTAGGGGCTCGCCTAGTGTTTCCTTCTCCTCTAGAGTATCTCCTGCCGCTCGTAGGGCATCGCCGGCGGAAACCAGGGCTCGTGCTGATAGCATCCTTGGATTTTTCAGTAGTAGCCTCGACAAAGCGAGGCAAGCACTTGCGGGAAATAGGGCTGATCGCTTGGAAGAGAGGAGACAGAAGGAAAAGGAAGCTATCAGGAAACAAATGGAGGAAGACGAGAGGATCAGAAGGGCAGAGGTATTTGAGCAAGAGCTGGAAAGAGAGAAGGAGCTGCGGGAGGAAATGGAGAGAATAGAGGAACGGCAAAGGAAGCCCTCATTTTCGTTTTCCCACCTACCCACTCGAGGAGTCGCCCCAGCTGATGATGGCTCATCCCAGGGGTCTGGTGAAGGGGGGTATTATGAGAATGAGGGATATGAGAGGGAAGATGGTTCAAGAAATTATGAAGAGGGAGAAGAAGGAGAGTATGAAGAAGAAGAATTTGAAGAGGATGTAGAAGCTGAGGAGGAGTATGAAGAAGGGGACGAAGTTCCTGCTACGCTGAGATCGTATGCGATAGAAGATGATGAGATCGAGGAAATCATTGAGGAATTCGGCTCCGAACCAGCCGAGGACTCCGCAGAAACGGATCAATATGCCAGAGCTGAAGGGGAATATGAAGAGGAGACTGAAAAGGACGACACCGATACTGAGAGAATTGTTGAATGGGAAATTCCTATGGTCAGCAAAGATGAAGCCATGGAGGAATTTGGCTCCGAACCAGCCGAAGACTCCGCAAAAATGGATCAATATGCTAGAGCTGAAGGGGAATATGAAGAGGAGACTGAAAAGGACGATACCGATACCGAGAGAATTGTTGAATGGGAAATTCCCAAGGTCAACAGAGACGAAGATCCTGATCGCAGTCTCGGTTCAACCGTCTTGCTTCCGAGCCAGCCGACGTCCTTTACCAACAGGAGACCAGTCTCGCCTGACAATGCCCCTTCGGACCCAGAAAGGACCCCAGTCCCCGAGGATTGCTCCCTCTTGCCTGAACCTCAAACGCCCGAAATGGACGATTCTGAGAGATGGCCAAAGGTGCCCAGCAGGGAGAATTCCGAAGAGCCTGAGGTGAGAGCACTTCGGAATCGAGATGTCGTGGTGAGCCGTGGCCGATCAGTATCGGTCGAACCTTCCGCCAGTGAAAGTGATAATGGCAGAGCTCCCAAACGGACCAAGCGTAGCCACTCCATCCAACCAACAGCGCCTAGCAGGGACAGTTCGGAGGAGCCGGAGGTCCGGGCGCTTCGGAATCGAACTGTCATCGTTAACCGGGCTCGATCCTCTTCGGTTGAGTTATCGGCAAGCGAAACAGATATGGCTGGGGGTGGATCTAGACGCAAAACTCGGTCTGCAAAGGCAGCCGTTCCACAGGCGCCAAGCACACCTAAAAAGAGAGGTAAGAAGGCTACGAAACTATCCTTGAGTAGTATTAGGGAGGTGGTTGCCGAGGACTCTCCAAAGAAAAATGCCAGAGCAACCCGGAAGAAGTAGCCCTTTTTTTTTTCCACAATTTATCACCAATGTTAATTGCCCAGATAAATTTTCCTTTTGCACAAGCTTTGAGGGTTATTCTCCCACTAAAGTTTCTTGTATTCTAAACCTTTGAGACATTTTCATTTTCATTTGGTTGCTAGGAATTCTACTTGCATTTACCTTTCTCCCTTTTATTTCCCCCCCATCCTTTCCAAGCCCTTTAATCCTATTCTTTTGCTACTCTTTCACTATTGCTACTCTTTTGCTACTGCTACTCTTTTGCTGCTGCTACTCTTTTGCTGCTGCTCTTTTGCTACTACTACTCTTTTGCTACTACTACTCTTTTACTACTGCTGTTCTACGACAGTCTTCAGCTTCTTGCTCTTATCTCTTTTTCTTAGCGCATTTGTCAATCATGTTGCTCTTAGGAGTGATGGCTCTATCCATTCTTCCCCCCTTTTTTCCTTTTTTCCTTTCTCCCTTTCTCCTTTATCATCCGACGATGCTGTATCATTACTTTCCCTTATCATGTTATCTCTCCGGTGTTGGCTACAGGATGCGCATGGGAATTTTTTTTTTTACAAAATACGAGTACTTGTTTGAGTACATCATTGATCAACACTTTGAGCGACTAATCGATGGATTGAATAATATTCATACCTGGTACAAGATATCTATTACCTTGCTTGATGCTCATACCAGCTTCTTCTGTCAAGTGATAACTTTAGTGTCATATAATACAAGTACCCGGGGAGATGCTCTCGCACGAAACTGCTAACAAAAATCAGCGGCAGTGTAAGCGTACCACGCCAAAAGTAGCCGACTCCAAGTAGTCGAATTTCCTCCCTAGGTTACCCAAAGAATACAAAAAAAATACTAGTACAGGCTTCAGAACTACGCCAGCTTTTCGTACACAGATGCTTAGGTCCAGCAAAGACGAATTGATATTTTGTCAGCTGAAATTATCCGATTGAAAGTTGAAAAATGGCCAAAAAAAAAAGCCACGGGTTCCCATACAAAAAGCGCCAAGACATAATATCACTTTCTCTCTTTGGTCAATGGATATCACAGAAGACTAGAAGAGAAACCCAAGGAGTTCTCTTGGATATGTAGTAAATTTTGGGTTTTATCGATGGGATAGGGGGGGGGTGGTGTTGTAATGTTGTCAACACGGCTGATACTTTGGGTGTGAAACTCACTTCTACCTACCGGTGATTTCTGTCAGGACGACCAGCTTCATATCATACATACATTTCTAATAAGTTGCCGTACGGACCATCGCAATCATATAAGTGAAAGTATGATAATTGCCAACACAAAAAGGTAACTTTATACCAATTGTTTTGGGGGGGGGTAGGGTTAGGGGTATTGGGAAAATCTTGGTTTAGTATGATAAAAACGAAATTTGAAATAACTGAAGTATGGTAAAAAAAAAAAAAAACTGAAATGCAAGTTTAGTCCTTTTTCCTAAAAAACCGAGTTCAATCCACAGACAACAATAATCTCATTAGAGTAAGTATATTACAATTACCCACTTGGACGTAAGTTAAAGACTAACTTAGGGCGAAGTGACTACCAAAGGAGCCGTATTTGCAACCATAGATGTCCATATCACTCCGTCCCAGTCTTTTTTTTTTTTTTTTTTTTTTTTTTTTTTTTTT
>JACCEG010000060.1:410234-436111 GCA_014065205.1 Tuber brumale | reverse complement strand
CCCCCCCCCCCATATAACATAACATTTACAATCATAACATTATACTAAAAGTAACAATACAAGCAGGCAGTTGACAATTCAAAATATCTACAAACCGAGAGAGCTCTCTTTTAACCATATAGCATTTCTACAACATGAAATATGGACCTCCATCTTACAAGCCTCCTAAGTTAGTAGTACAGTACAGTACCAGATTCAATTATTGCTGTTCTTATAGTATTCCGCTTACCGTATTTTTCAGATGAGCATTGTCAACACCCCCCCCCCCCCACTTCGGTAATTATCTTGGCACACAACTCTGCTCGGTTGCAACTTGATTTCTCTAAATTTATCACTATCATACCACTGGCAGCAAAACATTTGCCATCGACAAACAACGGACAAACAGGCGCTTTGCACTATTACTGGTATTATAATAAGCGAAACGTTGGCATGGCAACGGTCACCCTCGTCCACTACGAGTACCACGCCTTTATCAACTATGGATAAGTGAAAAGTGGCATAAAAAATTCGACCAAAATGTGATAAAGGCAAATAAAGTAGAGGATAGCTACAGTATCTGTTGTGGGTGGTATATATGTGGCAGTGGGGCTGACAAGATAAGATGGGCTAGTCGTTGACTTACGATACAATGGTTATTGCCCACTCGTTTCGTGTTTGCTCGATTCGAGCCCGAGCGCCGAGAGCTGCTAAGTCTAACTATGACGCTACGGGACTAGACTACATGATGTGGAAATAATTAATTATCCACTTTCTCTGGCAAAATAAAAATCTCTGCACCTTGACTTTTTTTGTTAGCAGGTATGAGATAATAGTAAAGTGCCGTATGGTCTGATGACCATCTGATCTTATCTCCACTGATAACTTTCTTTTCACAGGAAATTTCGTTATCAGACGGTCCTCGCCATCGGACCGGAAGGAACTTTTACGGGGTTTTTACGATAGTCTATCTTTCAAAAATCCGTTTTTTAACCCTAGAAATTTGCCCCTAGTTGTGATGTGATAGACTAGTCTACTCGTACCTTGGTGCATTCAAATGTGCTACGTGCGGGTACAGTAACTCGTCTATTGGCTGTCGCCGTAAAGTACGATAACCTGCCGTGTTTTCTCGTTGCTCGGGAATCATCTTGACTGAACTGGTGTGATGGAGCTCATCCATTATCAGGGCTTCGTACGGTGTTGATACAGGTTTTAGATCTCAAAAACATCCTTGCATCGTGCTATCGATTTTTTTAGGTAATACAATCGAAGGACTGAGATAACGTCATGGGCAGGTGTCGTTGTGTGCCCCAAAAAGCCGGTGTGTTCAGCCAAGTCATGAAGCTCGCAGATGCTGGAGCAAAGAGGGGTAATTTCACCCCGCCAAAGGGTATACATCTACCGCCCATACCCTATCTCCCATACTCGAGTACAGAGATATGGGAGAACCCCTCCGCCTTCCTCCATTAATCTATATACTCACCGCGGACATCGCTCGCTCAAGCCACAAAACACCAACAACACCATGGAATTCCAAACTCTCACCTCCTCCTCCACCCTCGCCACCGAACATCCCTCTTCAGTCCAGCAATGTGCAACGCCCTCAGCATGCCAGCGGAATTCTAAGCGGGCGGGCCATTCGCAAACATCAACACGCTGCAGCCGAGCCCGAACCTGAACCTGGAAGCAAGGACCCGGGCAGTAGTAGCATGCCCACGCACCCACACGAAATGTGTCAGGAATCGTGCGCTTCGTACACTCTCCTTGTGTGCAAGACATCGAAGTGGGCCGGAGTTTATGAATGAGCCCCCACGAGGGGATCCCTGTCCGGGTATGTGCTACATACAATTGAGGCAGCATTGTGATCTTTCTTCGCTACCGTGACGTTCGAGGGCAGAGCGGTTTTGGTGGTTAATCTGGGCAACGGTGCGGATACTGTTGCTGCGATTTGTGGCGGGTTGGTCGGCGCTTGGTGTGCCGATGTCGTGTTTTCGAGGGACTTGCCCCCGGGTCCGGGACATTGGGTTGGGGTGAGAGGGGCAAGGGATGGGATGGAAGGTTGGTCAAGTCCGAGGCTTTGGGGGATGCGGTTGGGGATTTTCTGAGAGTTAATGGATTGGGGGGGTAAATTTTTGTAATAGTCAGTGGGGTGGGGGTAATGGTTAAGGGAATTGGTTGGCTAGCGGGGGAGCAGCGACCGTTTTCCCGGGTGCGTGCATTGTATGATTGGGATGGGCTCAAAGCATGAAATAAGTAATCCTCGCTCCCCTCTAGCCCAGGAGAGCGAGAGATATACTGACTTTGATTCGACAAACGTTAGTATCAAAATAATTCTAAAAATCAGTTCTTCAAACGTTCAGCAACGGCATTATGCCAAGAGCCAATTATATTTAGGTTAATCCTTCCAAGGCTTCTCGAACCAACTAGTGACCTACCGATTGGGTCTGGCTATTCTTGTGTGTGACAGTCTGAAACCAAATATTGACCGAAAGAATGGACTATTTCGTAACAAACCATCTACGACATGGGATAACTACCTCCTCCCCCCCCCAGTGCAAGGCTCCGATTTTTGCTTGCCCATCACACACGAATAACCATCCCCAAGGCTAAGAAGGGGAGGGTAAAGAGGTTAACAGAAGCACCAAAACTAATCGAGGATCCCTGATGAAAACTGTGCTATTTATACTACGCCTGTCTGCGTCTCCGCCGGCACACGATAACTAACAACAAGGAAGACAGGTTCGGGCTGGAGGAGGAGGAGGAATGGTTCCTATTCTGCTGCAGCGGTGGCCTCAACCCAATGGAATGATAACAAAATTAATATCTGGAAGAAGAGAAATCACCCAAACATGTAACACCAACCTTTTGCGATCTTTTCTATGAAGGCTTTGCCCACTAGCCCTTGGAGACGTATAATTTCATTACGTGCTCAAGATCCGCTTCTGCGTTCATAGCTATCTCCATAGCGTCTTCGCAACTTTTTTGCAGAAATCTTATCTTTCCAGCAGAGTTTTTGCGGATCTGCTGGAGTTTGTTGATTTTGCCTTTGAGATGCTTTAGGTTCATCTCGTCATTTCTGGGCTGTAATGTCTGGACGTCAGCTCTCTACTCAGATAGCCTTTTAATTCAGGAACTCAACACGCATATATTCCGAGTATCCAGTTCCCTCGTCTTCCATAGAGGAGCAGATTGCGTCTTTTATGCCCACATCAGAGTCTTCATCCCGACTAGAAGTTTGAGAAGATGCTGACCCGAACGAAAGTGCGGGCTGGGACGAAGGTGGATCAGATGGAGCTAGCACTGCCGGCAAGTCCAGATCTCGTGACAAGTAGCCAGGAATGTAGGCTTTCTCCGGGATCCTAGGAAGTTCCAGCTCCAAATCCGGTACTCGAGCAGACTTTTGGTTCCCCCCGAGAGGCTCCATCCCGCCAAGGTCTATGACTATCGGCAGCAGAATCCTCCTCACTCAAGCGGTGAGATTCGGCTTTCGTGGGATATATGAAGGCACTTGAGGCCCAATGATAGATGAAGGTTGATAGGTGGTAGGCCGCGGACCGCAGATGAGAAACACCGGTTGGTTGATTGTTTGTGTAGTGGAGCACGACATACCCCCTCCCTACTCACCCTAGCCCTAAGCGATCAGTGTACGTTAGTATTACCACATGAACGTGTATTGTGAGCTGGTATGACGACAGCACCAGGCAGTCAGTCCAAAATCACCTTGCTTGGCTCCGATTAGCCATACTGAGCCCGAGACCACTCCCACAGGAGCCATTCCTTGTCTTTTCGTATCCTCGAGTAGAGTGTAAGATTCTGCTCTAGGTGTGCTCGTACTTGTAAACACAACACTGAGTTGATCATAGGCGCCTGGGAACCTACCCTTTGTATCTAAGCAAGTGAGCGGATGCCACTTTTTGAACCTGCTCTCGCAGGGAATCTTGGAAGAGCAGCCTTTCCACGAGTCGCCAGTAGCATCGCTGGCAGCGGTGATGATCGGCCAAAGAATCCCTCAATAGGTGTATGAAACACTAAGGAGTCTCCTGCTTAATGACTTGGAGGCTTAGCCTGAACGCCGGTCACTAGAGTGGGGGAGTTGCATCGGGATAATTCCAGGATGTTGCACCCTCTGCACTGATTGAACGATAGGTCATGCAATGCAGTGAGCGTCGGCCACTGCCCATCCTAGATTTACTAATACTGATGGACCCGCTGCACCCCACAATCTACTCGAGCACGATTTATTGTACGCCCTTTATTGCCCGCGTATCCTTAAGCCTCGATGACAACGCCTTGGAGAGGCGGATATGGTAAGCTCTGCTATCAGTGCAATTTTGTGCACCACAGGTCAACCTCCTTACCATAACTTTGTGTCGCCAACATTCTGCGACACAAGACAACTGTCCGTTTAAACATGCGTCAAGCTCTCAGCCGCTTCGTTGCTGCTGCCGATACTTGGGGAGTTTTTTTGTCATTATGCCTACTGGTTTGCAAAGCCTCCCGAGCGCCTCGATGTGGCAGCGAGTGCCTCCCGTTGTAATTTTGATCCTCTCCACAGGAGAAGAAAAAAGAAAAAGAAAAAAAAAACACCTCGGCATATGTTTTTTTCTTTTTCCCCGGGCTTCCGTGCACAACGAATCCCGCAAACGAGATCAAGAGCTAGAAACCACAAATATGACCCTACCTTTTCATGAGCCTTGGCTCAAATGCCGACGTGTTTGGGATCAACCCCGTGCCGAGTTGTGAGGGGATGCAAGTATAAAATCTGCAGAAAAAGAACACACGAGCTACTGTGGCGAGTAGCGACAAATATCTCCCAAAGGCTCAAGGGCCGCTGTGGGGGGACTGGAGTGGACCGCACAGTCCGCCCGAGCAAAGGGTCGATGGAGGGAGCAAACTAAATAGCAAAGGGAGCAGGATACAAGACGTGTTCTGCAGGATGCGAAGAGGATTTCCCCCAAGAGTGTTGGAAGATAAGCTGACGCTGTCGGTCAGTCACTATTTTGACTCAGGACAACTTGGGCTGCATGCGGTAGGATTCGTATCCAATGAGGTCGGTAGATGCGGTGTTGCGGGGAAAGGAAAATAAATAAATAAATCTTCGTCCATGTACGAGTACGGTACTGCAGTTCGCATCGGGCAGTCGAGAGATGCAATTATAATAAGGCCAAATGATGCCTGCTAGATTCTCAACAATGGAGGTGCCGGACATAAACGGTGGTTGAGCAGAGAGGATGGACGTGTCAAATTCCCTGCGTGGGCAGTTTTTCAGACTCAAGAGATGCAGCCACAGGCGGACGCCTATTTATTTTGAGTGATTAGCCGTAGATTGGGTGTTGGTGCGCGAACAGCGCCTGCCAAGCACGCCGCCAGAAAGTGAACTTGGTGTGCTCTCGCTCTCTCAACCCTACCAAATCATGGCAGCCCTTCTGAGGGCATGGTTAGAGGTAACTGTTCACCTGCCGGCACTCTATGATATGGATGTTGGGTATGATATGATGGCATGGGAGCCGCCCTCACCCTTTTTTCCGCTTAGTCACCTGAAGGGACCTGGTGCCCTCGCCCTCTCTACTCTGAAATTGCCTCACCGCGTCTTCTCATCCACCAACATAACATCCTCTGTTCCCCCTTCCCCTCCCGTCCCTTTCCTTAAGGCTAGACGCCTCTTAAATTCCTCTATATCAATTACAGCAGTCACTATCTTTCACGCCATTTCGACCTAAAGCTTCGAACCCAACCCCATAGCCTCGCTATTTCACAAATGTGTCTTTCCCTTCAGGAATTGACTCGCAACCCCACTTCTACCCAAGAATTCTCTTTAGGGCCACTTAGTCCCCCTCTTTTCTACCAAATTTGTGCTCGAAGCGAACTTACACACCCGCACGAACGGGTCCACTGCATTGCCTTCCAAGTGAGGTTTTGGTCCTACTAGGGAGGGATGGCAGGGAAAGGTAAGAGTGGGTCTGGTGAGAGCGACCCAAATCGCCCGGCACCTGAAGAATTTCGCTCCAAGGCAAGTGTTTCTTTGTTTCTCTATTTATTTTTTTCCTCCTTCTCTCTTCTACCTGCCCCTGCTTTCCTCACCTTTCGTTGTTTTTGCTTTTTCTGTCTTTGTCTTTGTCTTTGCCCTTGCTATCCTCTGCTGTGTGACGGGTTGTCACCTGGATACGACTGTGTCCTCCTCTCCACAGGTATGGGAAGCGAGAGTAGTAGAGGACACCGAACACCAAGAGCCCTTGCTGCAAATGATGACCACCTGGTAAAAGGTCCGACTGCCTCAATGTCGTTATCGTGGGTAGCTTCATCTTATCTAGCGACTCCACAATGGCCTGGATCATATTTTACTCTCCGAGGTGCCCGTTTGGCGTGGCGAACGCTCAGATCTGCTGGGTTACGGTTTCGCCTTTGCGTGTTAACCTGCCTTCTCGACCATGGCCATCAGTTATCATCTACAGAAACATCAAGTATATGCTGTCATTACCAAACTCCTCTTTCTCGGTCAATGGGATTGAGGAATGGTGAATGGAGAAAAATAGAGTGCGCACCGCAAATGGAGCTCCATTTGAGCCTCCTCTGCGTGGCTGCGATCGACAGATACGAGTTTCTGTTATGCTTATAACGTCGCTGGGCCTTTCACTCTAACCGGGCCACTTTTACGGGTTGGAGAGGTCTCATGTTTAACTAGGTTTGCTCCGCTTCCTAGAGCTCCGCAGATTCGAGTGCGTCGAGAGCGGAAGTCGGGGTCTGTCTGGGGACAATATGGGATTTTTTTTCCATTCTGTGGAAGCTCCGGGGTGACCAGAGGGTGCTGCGATGTGAAGGCATTACAGAGCTTGTGTTTGAATTTCAAAGCAGAGCAGAGAAGGTAGAAGTATCGGCTGGAGCCAATGGCATCGGTGTACAGAGGGGTGGTTTTTGGGATTCGTACTTGATGGTATTTGATGCTTCGTGGCGATTGGGTAAGATGTGGTTTTCATGTGTTGGCGTAAACTGGAACTCGATGGGGATGAGCAGTAGGTGGGTTGGATGAGCACGTAGGAAGTAGGATGTGATCTGCTGTTGGGCCTAGCGGGACAGGATACTGGCATCCCAATGGAAGCGTCTGGCAGGATGAGGTCCAATTAGAACTGAAAAGACCTGATGCAGAGCACGAAGCCCCGCGATATGGATTTTCCCATCTCAGTCATACATTTTTATAAAGAATTTGCTTTGAGTATTAAGCTGACAAGCAATATTGGCAAGGTAGGAGTATCCGTGGTCTAGCAGCAAAAACCGCACCCGGGACTATCGTGATGGACATGAGGTATTATTACTCTGATTTTCACGGCAGAGGTAGGTTTATATTGATAAAATTGTATAGCCAGAACGTGCACACCGAGGTAGACGTGATTACGGTCATGAAAACTCCTCTCGTCATGAAAACTCCTCTCGTCATGAAAAGTCTCGTCATGAAAACTCCTCTCGGAATGCTAGCTACCATCGGAGCCGGAGATCTACATCTAAGGTAAAAAAGAAAGGAGGTAGGGGTAGTTCTCACGCCGAGAGACCTGACGACTCGCGAAACCACGAAAGGTTTGGGGGGCGACCAAGGTCGGTTGAGAGGGGTAGACGCCGACACCATCATCGAGAATCATCTAGACGACGCAGGGTCCGGCATACCTCACCCCACAAGAGATCCTCGCTGGATCGGTCCAGAAAACGAGAGCGTAGGGCTGAACGCGAGAGAGGTAACAGCATAGGGCTTTTTAGCTATGAGGAGGGGTCTGGAAATCCGCACTTGCAAAGTGACAGGCAGGAGAGTGTTGCGAGGGAAGGCAGCGTTTCTGAGCCAGCAGTTGGTCCGGGCACCCGGTATTCGGCAGCGCATGATAGTGGCTACGAACAAGAAGCATATGGCATGACGGGGGGGTATCTTTACGATCAATCGACCTCCTATGCAGCTCTGGGTCATTACGCTTTACACTATTCCTATGGCACCGGCATGCCGGATCTTGATCATGTTAGAAATGGGTTTGTTCCTACCACTCTCTTCTCGCTGCTGCTGGAGACCGTTAAATTTTGACGCTCTTGGCAACGCGCGACAGAAACACGAACGCGAGCCAGGATGATACTTTACGCGAGATTGGGGCTCAACACACAACAACCGTTGCCTGCCAAACACCGACTTTTCTTCCGTACTTCTACGATCCCGAACAATACACCAATTCCGAGTCAAATCAGATAAGATCTGAATTTGTCTCTTTACCGTATGAAATCCCCAGCATACCTTACACGAGCTCTGCAGTGCAAGGGCACGGGAATGCTTCGCCGGTTTCTGCCACATCAGCTATGTCAATATCGAGTGGTAGATCCCCGCATTCTATATTCTCGAACAATGGATCGGATATAGGTCCCCGCAAGGGGCCGATCTGCATCAAGTGCCAAAAGCCGGGATTTACCTCTATCGATTTAATCGTTAGCTGTACCAGATGCCTTGGGAATTATCACGCATCATGCCATGATCCAGCGATCTCGGTAACTGGAGGGGTGATGTGAGTATATATTCCTATCTTTTTTGTTATTTCATTTAAACCTGATTGCCGTATTAACCTCGTTTTTCTTTCCACATAGCAACGTTGATTCGAGGGTTTGGGAATGCCAGCGCTGTGCCGTTCATTTAGCTGACCCCGGTAACGGGCCTCGTCGGCAATCAGCTTCGCCTACTAGATCCAGGCCACGCAAAATACCCCGTCTTTCCGCTAACGCGTCCGATACTTCATCTGGTAGATCAAGTAGTTTATCCAAAGGCAGTACCCGGATGACCTTTTCCCCAGCAGATCTTCAAGAAGAGGGCTCTGCACGAAACAAGAATGACTACTCTCGAAATTCCAAACCTCAACGCCCAATCGGTGGGGCTCTGGATTTGCATGGTGTAAGGGTGAGCGAATCATTGGGGAATTGTAAGACAACTTCGCCGAGGGACCGAGAGGATGATTTTGCTCACTGCACGGGTGATGGCATCAGCCCAGCCTTCCCAGCCGGCGTCGATGGCCCAGGAATACCCCAGCATAGTTCTCATGATGGTCCGAGCGAGTTTGATGCAGGGGCAGAGCTCACTTACTACTCTGATGGCATGTCAAGATCTGCGAATGTATTCCCTGGGAGTAGAAAACTTGCTGTTGTGATTGATAATAGATCACGCAGCAGATCTGCATCTACCAATGGCTACCAAGAAGGTTGGAATCGCACATCACCGGCGATTAAGGACCCCCGGGATGACGCTACCACAATTCCACATTCCAAGCTCCGCCGGGCAGTCAACTCACCAACCCCCCAAGAATTTTCGCAATCTTCAGCTGATCAGCGTTCCTTCCTTGAGTGCGCGAATGGGAGTAGTGCGCTCCGTCGGAGGAGATTGAAGCGGCCTCCATCGGTTTCGGAGGTCCCAGATTCTGAAGAGGAACGTGAACGAGACTTAACGGGTGGCCCAATGGCCTTGGAGCCTCTCGAGGGTTATCGGGATGGGTGCAATTCACGGCAACCGACCAATGGCTATCGGCCCTTGCCATCTACAAGCCCAGGGCAACAACCACAAGACAGAACGGCCGGAGGCTCATGGCATGAAATATCACAGAGACAGTTTAATGGGAATGAGCCATCTGATGCTCATAGCAACGGAGGGCCCCCACTCTTCCGGCCAAGTTCCTCACCTCACAGAGGGAAAGAAGTTGTCGAACGTACCACCTCTGAAAGAACTAGTGTCTCTTCACCACATTACAGCCCCCCGCCGCCAGATACTGGAGCGAACGATTCACTTTCACACCGCCATAATGAAACCGATCGCCTTGCGCCCAGGTCGCAAGTGGTTTGGGCGCGGAGCAGCTCGGTCGATAGCGTTGTATCATGCCGTCGTTGTGGTTCCGGTATAGCCATCTTGGATAATAGGAGGGTTGATATATGGTATGTGTCAAGCTAAATACACCCCATTACTCAGAATGAGACACTAACCTGGTCTATAACAGCCCATCCTGCATCCGCAGGGAGCATTGTAGAGGCTCTGATTTGGCGGGTACGATGTCCCGAGAACCCAGTCATAACACAGTTCCGTCTTACCATTCACCAGCTCCGTCTTGCTTACGTCTCAGGATAGACCGCAAGAGTGACTTGCGTAGCAGACACTCGTCGACCCTGAGTGCTACTGGATTGCCGGATAATCGTTCAAATACCACGCCTACCTCGGATTCCCTTTTAAGTGATATATCCGGGGGATGCACTCCACAAGAACGACCACCAGTTGAAGTCTTCCGCACAGCAAAGCAACGAGTAATCGAGAAATATCAGATGAAATTCCCAGATATCACCAACGGGAGCTTACCATCTCAACCAATCAAAGAAACAGCTATCAAGGCTCAGAAAGCGCGGAAAATCATGGATCTTCCAAAACCAAAGGTCGCTACTGCTGCAGAGAGATTGAAGACAGCAGCGCCCCTGAAGAAGAATGGGGCCAATGCTGCTACATTGGTTCAAGCTTCCGCTAGGGTAGATGCTCGAAAGCCTATCAATGGCTCTAGCCTGTCTGACATTTTATCGGCAACGGAGCCTCCGAAACGTGATACCAGGATCGGTGCGGTAAAAAGTATCGCTCAACTGAAGAAACCTGCTCGCAAGGGGCCTGCCATTAAATATGCTGGAGGCAGTATCAGCAGAGTACTTATCACTGATGATTCCACTGGTGAATCCGATCATAGTGGAAAACTTAGAGCAGTGGAGAAACGGCTACAGGATCAAAGGAGTTATACCAAGAATCAGGCGGAGAAGGCTGCCAAGCTGCAAGTCAAACTTCAAGAGTCAGAAAGAGAGAAAGCGGCTTTGCAGGAAAAGTTGAAAGCCTTATTAGCAATAGGAAACCATGGGCCCAACGAAAAGCCCGCTCCCGGAAACGGGGACCCGGAACCCGGAGCCACTACCGAACCTCTCCCTGCTCAGGGATCACTGCAACAGGCGCCCCCCAAGAAAAAAGTACTCAAGCGCCTAGTACGGTGGGAGGAGACACACTCTGACCAGAGCACCCCTCAGGAAGATACCCAAACCGATCCCGGCGCGGGGGACAGCAAACCCGATACTACCAAGAGAACCTTCCGGTATGGCTCCATGCGCGACTTTTATTCCGGCAGCAAGTTTTGTGGGGAAGACCCTTGGGCCTATCCAACGATTGCGGAGCAACCAGAGCCAGACCCAAGCACCTTTCGCAAACGTGGATGGCGCAAATCTGTTTACAGACCCTTTGATCGAAACAGATTGATGAAAGTGCACCTCCACCGTTTAGCCTCTCACAATCGGCCTCCATTAACGGTGACGGTTGAGAGCCCGCCCGATGGCGATGATGAGTCTGCAAGTGTTCCGAACACTCCTATTGGTAACAAGACCGGCAAGCCGGAGAACGAACATGGCTCGACCGGGGTGCCACGCGTAATCAGTTTCGACGAGTTCATGGGGCTCCCGGAAAACATGGTCCCTACTGTCAAGGACGGTTGTTTGGGGTTTCGGTCTGGGGCTATTGTGAGTTTTGACTACTCTTCTGTCCCACGGGATATTGTCTAAGGGGCCGTTACTAATTGTTTATAGAATCCTCGCACTGGAAGGCTTGAGAGGAATGTACCGCACCACAGGATTCGAGCTCCGGGGGATCTTAAACTTACCTAGTGTTTACTTTGAGTATATTCTAACATCCTCCTTAGCATTTTCCTTCTCAATTTTCCTTTTTCACGGCCATCGCATCCTTTCACTTGCTCAGCTCCCTCATTTACTTCTACTGTATAATAATCTTAGGGTTAGAAGGAGTAGGGGTAGCTGTTACACCATGCCGTGTATAGCTACCCTCCTGCTCTTTCATTCGCTAGTTTTTCTCCCTTCCATCTTTTGTCTTGTCTTGTCTATACCCAAGAGAGTGTGTATACTTTCATTTTTGCCGCTGGGTTCTTAAAACGGATATCGGGAGCTTTGTTAAAACGAGGATGGTAGCATTTTCGGAGTTAAGGTCGGGCGTGGTATTTAGCATTTTGACTGTTTAAAATGGCTATTTTTTTCGTTTTTGCTTCAACTTCCCTGGAGTGGTGTCTCCTCATAGGTTTCTAGTTGACCGGGGCCGGCTGGGTGAAGTGGCGTGAGATAACCTGGGGGGATGGGAGTGTGTTTTATGGGGGGGGGGCGCGAGGTGGGATGTATATCGCATGAGAGATACTTACCACTGCCCTGCTCTACACCATGGAGAACCGCCACACCCTCAGGGACGCCACGGGTCCTTCCCACAGTTGAGCTAGCCATTCGCTCCCTCCCTCCCTCCGAAACCCCCGTTATCTCTCCCTACCGTCAACACCCGGGCTCTCATTCCGGCCTACCATGGTAGTAGAACACCTAATCGCCTATGAATCCAGTTATCTGATATCCTGCCCCCTCCAATCCCATTAAAACTCCCTCAATGAGGGAGAAAGTTCCTGCATGAGTAGTTGCGATCGTGGGAGTAGCTCTAGCCGGGAGGCTGGGGAGGTCATGTGGATGGTTTGGCGTGGTATGTCTTTCTTTCTGCGCCCAGGCCTTTACCTGTGGTGCGACTCTAAAGCGGACCTGGTGTCCTCCTCTAGTCAAGTACGAGTACTGTTCGCGCGCCGCGCAAGGAGGATATTCCACGAGATGAGGTGGAGCATCTTCACGGCAATAGTAGAGTTCTGTACGGGAGGGGTAGTATCTCATAGGGCTGGAACACCGTATCAGCATCAGGAATTCTTCAGGTATCACTCAGAGCCCCACCAGCAACCGCGAATTGAAGGCCATCAACCAAGAGAGAAAGAAGGAAAAAGCCTCGGTAGAAAAATCACCGAACTGGCACGCCGTAATCTCTGGAGAAAATGGGCTCCGTTAAACAGGTGCCTATCGCTTCTCATCCTGCAAACTCGAGCCGCAGGAGATCCCGGGCTGTTCTCGGTTGGTCGGGGGCATGGGAGGGCTCTGCGGCGCTGTTACTCGGTAATTGCGGTAGTGTGACCCGGCCCTGGATCTGCTGACAGGACCTGGGGCGACACGTTGGAACACCAAATACAGATTCAGGATTTCCCTCAAACCCCTCAGAAAATGGAAGTCGGAGGATATCTTGTTCGCCCAAAGGACACACCAAACCGCTATATAGGATAGCGATTGTAATTGCCAACGCTATGCATTGGGATCGGGGCCGGGGTCCCGGGTTTCTATGGATATCATAGTTTCGACGTGTCATAGCTAGTAACTTTTCACTAGCATATTTCGAAAGAAGTATGTGGGTAATACCAATTCAGGAGTAAGTTACAGTTATCATACAAGCATAGTACCGGTAGTGAGCTCAAAGGGAATCGTTTTATATCGGAAAAACAATAATCCGAATTTTCCGCTTACCGTAATAATGATTGAGAGTACCACGGAGAGGCTGTTGAGGCTCAAGTAGATACAGGACCATGGCTATGACACTTGTATGGACTCCTGCAATAATCCAAGACATCCGAGGTTTTTGTACCAACCTTCAGTTAGACTATCGAGCAAGAGGGGATCCTTACACCACCCCTCCAAAAAATTAGCGGCATCATCGATTTCCTCACCCCCACACAGAGTCCCCACGACATCGGAACACCCACGCCCCCTCTGACAATACCGTCAAAAATGAGATTCCTACTGTCAAGATCCCGGATACTCTCCCAGGTGAGGCATCCTAGTCACCCACTGCCAGAGGAGCCCGGGGAAACGAGGCGGAAGAAAAACGAGAATCCCTAACTCAGGTCCCAGACAGCCGCTCGCCCGTCCGTGCCAGCCTTCACAAATGCCTACAAGTTCTCTTACAAGCAACAACAACTTCGATTGCTCTCAGAATCTACTCGCCAGACCATCGAGGACGTCTTGTCAACTGCACCGGTAGTTCTCTTCATGAAGGGAACTCCGGAATTCCCGCAGTGCGGGTTCTCCCGCGCTTCCGTTCAGATTCTGGGCTTGCAGGGGGTTGACCCGAAGAAATTTGCGGCCTGCAATGTTTTAGAGAATAACGAGGTTCGGGAGGGTATGTTTTTCCCTTACGTCCTTTGCCGATTTCAGCCATGGTAGCGGGTGCGGGCTAATTCCGGTGGCGGGATCTGGAGTAGGCATCAAGGAATACTCCAACTGGCCAACTATCCCTCAGCTCTACGTCAATAAGGAGTTTATTGGCGGATGCGATATCCTTGTCTCAATGCATCAGTCTGGGGAACTTGGGGATTTGCTAGAGAAGGAGAGGGTTCTTGCCCCGCCGGAGGAGAGCGCCGATGCCAATGCTGAGAAGCCGAGTTCTTAAGAAGGTGTGCACTGAAGTAGCAAGAGAGGATAGAACCTACCCGTAGATTGTCTAAATAAATAAAAAGGGATGGGCCTCTTCCGTGTTCTTGAGATATAAGTATTCTACTCTACAAATGTTCTTGGCTGGCGGTGTTAGTTATGTGCGAGGTTTCCCCCCCTCCGGTAGCTCTCGTGTTACTCGTTGATCGGAGTTCTCTCTCGCGCACCATAGCTATGTGTCATGCCAGCCGCATTATTGTCAATTGGCTTCAGATTCCGGGATTCCGGATATCCTCATACCGGTAGCTATCCCCACCGGAAATGAACTAGAATAGTGTTGGGGTATTGAGTGATCTGAACAAAGGCATTATGATCGCGTGTAATACAAATCTCAAACCTCGAAAATGTGTCTTGGCACAAACAACATCCAGCCGAAAAGACCATTCATCCATCCCTCCATCAACGTACCTCCGAGCACAACTCCCCCACTGCCGCCATGCCTTCCCACATACTAGCTACAAGATTATCATCCTACCTCTCCTCCCTTCGGATATCTTCAGCCCGTACGCCCCGCCCTATCCCCCATCTCACTCAGTTCCCTCTCACCCCCAGCTGATATCACATCTTTAAACCAACAGCAAGACTCCACTTCTCCACCACTCCCATAACACTCAAAAAAACCGCTAACCCGCGACCCAATGATCTTGTGAAATGGGCCAAATCCGAAAAAATCCGCATAGAACAGTTAGAGAAGCGTAAGGAGCGAGAGAAGGAACGCCTATCCTCCCGCATTGACCCGGTCCTGGGCACGGGCACCGAATTCGTCGAGTCCTTCGACGTGCAACCCCCACCCTTGCCCCCCGTGGACTGGGCACTTGCAAACAGCGTCGAACCCCTCGCTGGGCATACGGAAAAAACTCATCTAAACCACTACCTCACGCCCGAGGACATCACCGAAGCACTCGAACGCTCCCGCCGCCTCACAGAACCGCATATCGACAAGGTAACGGAGTCGGGATCCGCCAACTTTGTCGACTACCAGAAGGAAGAAGCCCTCGTCAAGGCGCACGAGGAAGCGCACGACCGTGCCGCCGCTGCGATCCAGCGAATCACGAGCTTGAGTATTGGCTCCAGGAGCGATAAGATGAGGGTCCAGAAGGCAAGGTGCATAGATCTATTCGGCAGGCACGTCACGGATGAGACGCTCCCACGGGACCCGGGCGCGCCTGATCCGACCATGTCGAATAAGACCCCCAGGGCTGGACCGGATACAGGGAGCAGCGAGGTTCAGGTTGCTATCTTGACGGTGAAGATTAGGAACCTAACGAGGCATTTAGAGTTGAAGGGCCTCACGGATAAGCATAATAAGAGGAATTTGGCTCTGCTGGTGCATAAGAGGCAGAAGCTTTTGAAGTATTTGAAGAGGAAGGAGAAGGGTGGTGTCAGGTGGAGGAATGTTATGGAGGCTATTGGGTTGAATGATGGTGCAATACAGGGGGAGATCATGATGAGGTAGGCGGGGTTTCTTTTTCACTTTTTTGAGAAAATTGGAGGTGGGATGGGAGGTGTATATTTAGTATATGTGTTCCTTTTTTGTCTTGTATAGAGGTTTCCCGGAGGGTAGAACCGGAGGTTAGGTGAATATCATGCTTCTGCCCGAAAATATTCTGCAATATCGCCTGGTAGAGGTGGCCCTGCACTCTCCGAACTGCAAAACGTGTTTAGGTCCAGGACAAGCGCCTTCCCGAGTGTCGAAACATCCCGCTCACGTCTCACTCATTACTAAATTCTCTAAAACTCTAGTTAATCATCATCTCTCACTCGCTTAGACCCTCACATGGATACCAATCGTTATCCGAAGGGGTCCATCCATGATCCATCTACCCACCGACACTGCAGACCCCGTAACCTTTAGGAGCCAGCATATCCAACCATTCTCCGAAGCAACGAGGGATGTACGGCGTGCGTGCCGGACCCGGACTCGGGGCACAAAAAAGCCCAGGAGCCGGAGCACACCAGCCTAGCCGTAGAAAAGCACTCAATCGTGTAGGAGCTACCCTAAGTGCGATAGCTTTCCGAAGTGTTGTATTCGTGGTGGTGGGGGGGGGGGGGTATAGTCTTCCTCAAGGTCACAGTACTCGCAGAACGGTCTACAAGCTACATACCCCCCACCGCCCAGCAGCGAGACAGTGCACTCTTCACAAAGTATGAGGTATGCCCTAAATCGCTACGCATGGCAACATCCGAAAATCTCGAAGGTACGGCGGGAGCCACGCAGTTTATCTCATTTCCCCGGGACTCTCTACGTGCCGCGGTGGATTCTTGATTCCCGAGTGAGCATTGGTGGAGCTCTTCCTGTTACCCTCCTGTGTTTGCTTCGTGGTTCTGTTACTCATACCCCCCCTTTCCTTCTCTCTCTCGCTTTTCTTCTAGATGCAATAATCAATCAAGAACTTCTCTGATTCCGCATATTCAGTGATAGTTCCAACAGCTCCTCACCGGCGGTCAATCGGTTGTTGAACACACGTGGACGATCACTTACTAGAGGGTCTTTTTTTTCTTTTCCGCTTTCAATTCTTGCTTCACTCACCGCTCAATAACACACTCTCACCCACTTTCCAACCAAACTCAGTATCATACTTCGCTCCTTGCCTCCTTTCAGTTTTTCTCTCATCTGATTTGGGCCTATCAAACTGTACCTTGTGTATCGTACTTTATATATTCGGCTCCTCTCTCCTCTCAATCTGCCTCACTCCGGAAAAAAAAACCCGTTCTGATCATTTACCATTTTATCAATTTTTCAACGGGGCCATGTTCCTGCTTTTGAGGGAACGTTTTGCCTTTCCGCACTTTTGTGTTCCCGTGGGATATTCTCATAATTGCTTGAGGTTGGACGAGCAGACCTTTTTGCCTTCCCATAGCGGTAGTTCTTTCGGGGGGTCTTCTACAAGGTGCTAGGGGAGATTCCTTGTCACGGATTCGGTATTTGGACAGTTGCATCGGTTGCGTTAGGACATTTTGACTCAAACCTTTACAACTACAAGCAAAGGACCGCCAAGATTAGGACACGCTGAAGCGTTACAGTGCAATCAGCATGCCTTTCTTTAGGCTCGGGTTTCTCCTATCCGTGAAAATCGATTTACGATGTTCAATATCATAAAGTTATCTAGCTGTACCGATCTGGCGTCCGCTGATAAATCTCCATCGGGTTGGTGTCATCCAACCAGGTTGCACAACAATTGTTGGCTTGAGATCATATCGCACTATGTCTGTTAGATCTGACAGTTCACACTTAAGTACACTAGTTGGGATGTTTGGTACAGCCCTGGAGACGTGGTAAAGACCATACTCGAGTATGCTCGACCATGATGGATCACTCTATCTATGTGTACATGTGATATCATCTGCCAGTATAGACACTGTCTACCCCGCACACTCGATAACATATTCTCAACAAGACTCTCTATTGTTAGTTCTTCGACACACTTCCCTTCGAGATTCACTTTATCAAAATGTCCTCGCTTTCATCATCCTCCGTATGAAAGCAATTGTGTTGGAGAAAAATCGGTCATAATCGACTATACTCGATCACTCGCTCAGGGTCTACCAATTTCTCGAGCATTCGATCATGGGGTTCTCTAGATCGTGCTCGTGTCCATCAGTAGTGGTGAACAAACAGCAAACAGAGACCGAGACGGAGACCAACAATCAGACCATGGCGAAAGACAGTTTCTTCTCTTAATAGGAGACTCACCACTGTCGAAAAAGTAAGAATATTGTATTAACCCGGCACTGTGCTGATGACTTTGAGTACCTTATTTTGGCTGCCTACGAAGGATTTCGGCGACAAGACAATTGGATGAAGTTCCTGGTTGGGGTGTTTGTGACGACCACGGTATATTTTGTTTGCAATAAATCACCTAATTGTGCTTCACTGACCTATCTGCAAGATTCTGGTGGAATTCACATACGCTGGCTCGAGGCCGGAAAAAAGTAACAGGGGTGGTGTAGTTGCACTGGAGTCGAAGATTCTACTTGAGCTTGCTAGGATGGAGCTCGGATTGTCCAAGAATGCCCGACAAGGCTGGGGCGAGCTCGGGATAAAGCTAAGGAGGAACGGTTTGGATTTCCCAATGGTGTTTTCTCCAAATACTGGTGTTTTCTATAATAGAAAAGGACTAGGGAAGGTTGGAGGGGGAATAGAATTCACGGGCAATGGTTGAATTAATTGTTTTATTGGGTGATTTTGTTATGATGAATGGATGGGAGGGGGCCCCTGCCGGGTCGGGTTGGGGGATCACATGACACCCGAACCCGGTCGGAGTCAAGGGGGCGAACGATACCCCGAGTTTATCTTTAGATGAAGTGAGGGATGCCCCTGATCGGGACCCCATAGCATATAGAAGTGACACAAAGGGCAGATGTTGTAACCTGTGAAATGCTCTCTATAGGCAGGGTGAGCCTTAAAGAAGGAATAGATAAATAAATAGCATGCGTTATATACTCTCAAGCGATTCCTTGACTCCAACATGTTGGCTGGTTGGCCGGTCGGTTAGTTGCCTTTCTCGGCGAGGTGGGGTCTTGAGAGCGCATGAATTACCTACCCAAGCTATATCGTAGTTATTTTTATTCCGACATGTTTCGAGGTATGATAATATTATGATACCGGTATGATAATTATGCATCCAAATATGCGATTTACCCTATTTCTTCAAAACTCCCCGAACCCAATCCGCCACCACCCTCCCCTTCCAACCACAAACAAACCTCGGCATCAAAGAGAGATGTTCTCCCATCGCGCATCCCAATCCCCCCGCGAGCGAGGAACACACACACACACACAGAATTCGGAAGTATCATAAATTAACTAAAAGTTCAAGTTAAGTAAAGCAAGCTCACATGCGAAACAATGCATCATCTATCTATCCATCTATCGCAAAAGGTATTAATTAATTAATTATTACCCTACCCTACCCTACCCTACCCTAACCAGCATAACAAACAAATAAACAGGAAGGAGAAGAAAAGAAGAAAGAAAAAAAATATTCTATCATAATAATAATAATTATTATCATAGAAAGTCCTTACTAAGTAAGTAAGTAAGTTAGTTAGTTAGTTAGTTCGGTAATATCAATATCAGATCAATTAATCGTAACTGTAGAACTATAAATTATTATTCCTCCTCCTCTCAGCATCTTCCTCCGCATCCTCCTCCTCCCCTCTTCGGCGGGGGGGCAGAAGGTCCCTATCCGCACTGAATTCCAATAATGACCTTAATCTCACTCCAAAAAAAAAAAAAAAAAAAACTTATAATACTCTCTTCTCTTCTCTTCTGTCTGAATCATAATAAATCACTCGCAAGCCTACTCTGGCAAAAAAAACAAAAAACAAAAAACAAAAACATAAACTTCGAGAAAGACATCCCATCTCACAGTAACTAACTGCAGTGGGGCCATGGAATATTGTACTTGCACGATTCCAATAATAACGCCTCTTACATCTAACTCACCAACCCTGGACCGCATAGGTGGAATAGAGTGGTAGCACGATGGTCACAACCCTTAGGCAACAGCAACAATAGTATAGTTAAAAAAAAAAAAAAACTCCCCGGCGAAAACGGAGTAATCCAAGAAAATTCCCAAAATCCGTATGATAACGGAATCGATCAATCAATATACAGTACAGTATAGTAAAACACCCCACCCATACACCCATACACCAACCCAGAACGACCACGGCAGTATGATAAAAATAATAATAATAATAATAATAAATAAAAACCTGCACTTACAAGTCCGATCCAATGAATTTTTTTTAATTTTTTTTTCCAAAAGCCCCGGCTTATGATACGAGTGAGACAACGAGTGGGAATGAGGGATGGGTGGATGTGAAACGATTCCCACTAATAGAGAGAGAGAGAGAGAGAGAGAGAGCGAATGCGGACGTGTATCGTATCGTATCGTACGTCTGTGGTGGGCTGTGGGCTGTGGTGTGTAGGGATTTACACGCTGCACAGCCACTTGTTTAGAGTATCGCTGAGAGGGAAAAAGGAAATGGGGGAGGGGTATCATGGTTTGGACGATATTAGATAAGGAGTGCGCGGGGGGGGGGCACTCCCTCTAGTTAAGCTTTTTTGGCCGTTTAAGGTTTTTGGGGCTTCCGTGCTGGTTGGTTCGATGGAATTTATTCGGCTGACTATATGTGAACCGCAGAACTGGCATATGTGCAGGTTAGGGTGCCGTCAGGGATGTATATCATACCACTGGGGGGTGTTTTAAAGCATAGAGCGCTGTAAAATGGTATAACGCTGTCTAACGGTTGCGCAAGAAAAGGCCCTCAAAGTTTAGCTCTTCTTACGGTGTGAGAGGCAGGGAAAAAATCATCTTTGTTCAATAGCTTACTTGAAATGTAGTACCAGAATGTGGTCTTGTTTGCAAAGAAAGAGGGGGGGGAATCCTGAAGCAGAATAGTAAGCAAGTGCCAGGAGATACTATAAAACGTGAAATTGGTTTCTTTGGTAATTACTCATTTTTGTTTATTTTTATCTTGTAAAATTAAGAATATGAGCTAACCTCCTTTTGTTTTTGGTCGCAAAAGCTGTGGGGAGTAATATCAATTATCATCCAAGAATAATAATCAATGAATTCAATTTCTCCTGACACTTCTCCTCAGCCCTGACCTCTCGCCATCCCTGTCTCCGACGCTGTCGCCTAAGGGATCACCTAATCTTCCTCTCTTCCGGGGATGCTGCTGTTGCTGGTGGTGCTGAGCCCCAAACAAACTCGCTCCTCCCTGTCCTCCCATACCCGTCCTCGCTGAAATCCTACCCGATACCGCTCCTATTCCTACATTGCCATTACCCCCAAATTGTACACCTACACTTGTGTCCCTGGCGTGAGAACTACCGACTGCAGTGGAGGAGCGCCAACCTGGTGTTTCCGTGCCAGATCTCCCAAACTTGCTTGCCAGAGAAGAAGCGCTTTCTTCTCTTCCGCCAAAAGGGCCCCCACCGTGTGGTGGTGCACGGTACATGAAATCCGCTACGCTTGCTGGCCTTCGTATCTGATTTCCTAACGTCCTTGAGGAAGCCGGATCATTAAAGCTCCCACTTGTATTCGCACCTCCCAATTTGTCAAGACTGCTGGCAGCACCCGAGGAAAACGCTCCCCTGAATTGGCCATATTGGTATCCTGGACTGCCCCTCTGCTCAGACAAACGCCGGGAGGGGTTGATTCCACGAATTGGCATAGGCATAGCAAGAATATCTCTCTCCTGTATTTGTAGAGGTGGGCCGCGCCGATATAACGTTTCCGGGGATGATCCGTAACAATCCTTTCCTTGGCTTCGTGCAGAGTCGTTAATAAAGAGTGGGTTTTGCTGACGAAAATGGGGTTTGAACGGCCTGTTCGCACTGGCAATATACTCCATCGCTGACTGTCCGCTGTCCTGCATCTGTTCCGGCTCCACTGGGCGGATGAACCCACCACCAGATATGAACCCTGACCGCAATAGCTGATCTTCGTTTTGGCTCTCATCTCCAAAGAGGGGAACCTGCTGCCCTCCGGATGTGTTCGGATGACCGGGGTAGGACAGATTTTGGTGCTCTCGTTCCCTTCGATGTCCAAACCAGGGTCGTTGAAAATCTTCAGTATCACTGACAATAGATCTAGCGCTAATGCTTGCCTTACCCCTTTGAGGATCCCCGTTTCTACGGTCCGTCGTGGGAACTTGACCACCACCCTCAAATTCTTGTTCTTTCCGTTGCACAAACGGTAACATTGGTGGTGGCATATTCTGTCTCTTGTTCAACTCGTCTCTGAAGAGTCTGGCCCGAATGTTCGGGTCATCGTCACCTTGATCAAATGCTTTTCTTTTTTCAGGCCTCCCATCGTCGGCAGGTATACGAGATGATGACTCGTGCGAGAGCGTCTGTGGTGACGAGCGGTTCATTTGAACTCCCTGTGGAAGATCATTGGATCCCGCAAGCGGTACCAATGCACGAAATTCTGCGAGTTCTTGGCGGGCACTTTCCAACTCTCGTTCCAAAATTGCATTTCGCCTTACTAGTCAGTAAAAATAGACTATAAAAGTGATCCAATGTTAATTGTGCAAGAACTTGTCTCGTTAGAACAGACCCCTTCAGCTCTTTCCCTCTGATGAGCTCATCCTTGACTTTTAACAAAACCCTTCTCTGGTCCTCAACTTTGGTTTTAAGGGTTTCAGATAAGGCCTTGTAATGTTTAGCAATTCGTATAAGATTATTTGTCCTGAACTGTGATTCAAATCAATATATATCCGATCACTACACATGCATTCCGGAGTGTACCTTAATAGCGCCAGCCACATCTTCGAGAAGCTCCGATTCGGGACGGAAATAATCACGAAGATCTACGGGGGCCTGTGTCACAGCAAATCGGAGTTATCAAAACCCAAACCCCAAACCCCTTAACCCGACTCCCTCCTCCTCTAGATTCTCGCCTGAGACATGTGGCTTACCTCGTCAGCACCAACCCCAGCTAATGATATCCCATCGCTTTTGCAGTAAGGGCACCTGTACGTTTTACTTGCAGCTTCTGGTGGAACTAGTAGTTGAGGAAGGCTAATATCAGCCCCTAGCCCCTTCTTTCCCATTGCTTTTCTGCTTCTTCCGCCACTCACTTGGAATCAGGAACCATACCACCGTCCGGAAAAACGTGGGACGAACACACAATGTGACCACAACTAGCCAGCCAAAAGGCTGGATAATTATTTGATTCACCCCTAGCGCTGCTGCCTCCAGTAGAAGTGACCGGTAGATAACAAACACAACAGTAAATTATCAAATCCTCGGAATTCCGAGCGTCTGATGCTGCCGTGGGGGTCATCTGCACTTCTTGACGCGGCGGAGGCGATGAGGGTATTACTGAAGAAGACATTAGTGATTCCCTTTTTTTTTTTTCTTTTCCCTCCCAGTGCCAGTGATTAAGAATTCGGAATTTCAAAGTTCGCGGAGTTTGCCGGATGGATTTAAGAATAGTGAGAAAGGGTTCCGCCACGCAAGCTCATTGGAGTTTGCTGCTGAGTAATCTTGTCTTGGCAGACAGAGGCTCGTGAATAGGTTTCCGGGTGCAAGAAAAGCGGTCGACCTCCCAAACTCCACGATACCCGCACGAGCCATCGGCGCCTTCATCTGCACTTCCCTTGAGTCAACCACAGCACATCTTCCCGATTAGCCCTCACCGGATCGCCTTGTAAGGCTCACCCTATCCACCTCTAAGCTTCCGCTTTGCGCTGACAATTTGTCCAGCGTCTTCCACCGTCATCAACGCAAGCAACCATGTCTGTCCAGCCGGTCGTCAAGGTGCGCTCAGCCCCACCTCAAACTCGTTGTCCGCACCACTCGCTAACCCACTTTCCCGCCACCACCACAGAAATACACAGTTGGATCGAAAGGGATCTGGGAGATTATTCGGCGGTTCCTCGCTGTTGACCCCAACCGCTCAAGTGGTATCCCACTGAACCCTACATATCGTAACCCTGGCCCCGCGTCATTTCCCGCTCACAAATACACCGACCCTGTGACGCTTCCCGCGGCAGACATTGCCCAGAATCCTTATTGGCAGCGTGACACGAGACGCAATTACCCTCAATTGAGCACGTTCAAGCAATCTGATATTGCCGGGCTGCTCGAGCTGGGCTCTGCAGCCAAGCCACGCATAGGCGTCGGCCAAGAGGGTGAGAAGCAACTTGTCGCTGTCAAGGAGGAGGGAGAGAAAAGTGGTTTGTCATTAGCGTTCGAGAAGGGCGGCAAGAAGGCTATATCGGAGGTTCTCGGGGCCGACGGCTTGCCCCCTTTCCCCGGACAAGGCATGAAATGGAAGATCACCAAGGGCGAGGGTTTCCCCAGCCAGTATGTGTGCATGTTTTATTATTATTTTTTATTCTAAACTTTCGGATGTCGGCCCCTCGGACACATTACTAACTAGCGTGCATCTCTCCTATTAGATATCCTTGTAGGAACTTCAATTAGAAGAAGAAGACAAGGCAAACAAGATTTTGATCAAGGAAGTGCTGAACCTAAAAGTGCACGATACCATGTTACTGTAAGACGATAGATTGGGCTCCGGGGGGGGGGGGGAAGCGTAAATATTTGTTTGGGCTGTCTCTTTCTTTCCTTCTTTTCTTTTTTCCCTTTCTTTTCTTTCCTTGCACTGGCATTCGGACATCGACACCTTTCGAGCAGATAAGCTTAGCTGTACTGTAGTCCCCCCATGCACCCACAAATCTCATCCGCACCGAACGATCACCCGATATACCAAACGTACGTGAGATATCTCAATAGGGCAAATCAAGCAGATTAAACAGTCCATACTGGTCCGATCAGAGTGCAAGGCAGTTCAGTCCATACCGGACCAGTACAGTCCAATATAGTGCACGCTTTGTCACTCGTATTATATCATACCCGCATAATTACATACCATACTACACACATACAGTGCAGTACCGGTACAGCCTGCATATATCCTTCAAGAGGTAAGAAATCCGTGACAAGGGTCCGAATTACCAACTCGCTCAGTCAACTCGAGCTTCCAGAATCACACCATATTTTCACCCCCTCCTCCCCTCAAGCGAAAAAGAAGAAAAGAAGAAAAGAAGAAAAGAAGAAAAGAAGAAAAGAAGAAAAGAAGAGGATAAATATAAAAAAATATAAAAAAATATAAAAAAATATAAAAAAAAAGGTACATGTACCCGTACATAGCTGAACCCCTCCCCCCCCTTACCCTTTTCCAAAAAACCTACGATTCAGTCGGGTGCAGTCCGACCGTAATGAGACCACCGCTCCATGGATAGACTACCCCGAACGCCAGCCCACACCCCTTACAAAGCCCCAAATTAAGCCCACAAACGCACAGGCATACTAAGCGACCTGCACGAGCGCCAGCCGCCAAACCACCACCAGCCCTACCTATCTATTGTATGATACGGTACTTTGTCATACTATACCCGGTAACTGTACGAGTACCGTACTCTTCCTGCTGTGAAGTAAAAAAGAAAAAAGAAAAAGAAAAAGAAAAAAAAATGCCGTGTGAGACACAAAATATCACAAGCCACAAATCACGTTTTAGTGGCGTAACACAGCCCCCCCCCCCGTTCTGCATGCATCCTACTGTACTCGAGTATGCTTTTCTCGTGTTCCATGGATTTTTTAAAAAAAGTACCCGCACCGTTACGTACGTACGTAAACTTTACGGAAATAATACGGAAATAACTTTTTTTCTTTTCTTTTTTTTTTTTCTTCACTTTGTTTTTTTTTGTTTTTTTCCGACTACCGCGTTAGCGTGTTATTTTGTCCGGCCGGAGGGTTTTTATTTATTTATTTATTTATTTATTTATTTATTTATTTATTTATTTATCTATTTATTTCTTTTCTTTTCTTGCTAGTTCTTGTCGTTGGGCTGAACGGACGGACGAACGAATGAACGGATGGATATCGTAGATAGATAAATATGTAAATTATGTTAGTTATCATAATTTTGGTTTTTTTTTTATCAGGACCCATGTTTAAGGTGCTTTTATATAGTTAAGGGTTTTTTTTTTTTTTTTTTTTTTTTTTT
>JACCEG010000060.1:394616-410193 GCA_014065205.1 Tuber brumale | reverse complement strand
GGTGTTTTGGTCGGGTGGATGCATGGATGCATCAACTGGTGATTTGGTGTGATTGAAAAGCTTCGTTAAAAAAAAAAAATAACAGAACCCGATCATTCCTCCTTCCCCCCCCCTACCGCCGCCCAAAAAAAAATTTGTACTAAAGTACAGTACTCGTACACAAAAATATAATTATTTATTTATTTATTTATTTATTTATAGTATAATAATATAAGTAAAAAAAGTGTGTGTGTGTGTACTGTACTCGAGTATATACGGGGAGGGGGTGTAATCCCGGCCTACCGTATAATGGAAAGCTACCGTAATAGCGGTTTATGCAGCAAGCATAGCATTGCTCACTCCTCGATGCTCGTATAAGTTACGGTCCTGTACTGTACTGTACTGTACTGTACTGTACGTGCAAGTATCATAATATTATCATACAAGTGGGCACTGGAAGAAGACAAAAAAAACCGTATACCAGGTACTGTATCATATCATACCGGTACATGCCAGATCATATTAATAAATATAGTACAGTATAACCAACCACCAAATGATGCCATCGTCCCGCCGCCGCCGCCGCGACCCCCCCCCCCCGTCCGTCCTTCTCCGCCAGGACCGGGGGGGATATTAAGGAATTCCATCTGTTACCGTTACCGCGGGAAGCAGGTACTGTAAAAAAAACAAAAAACAAAAAAAACCCATGAACTAGTAAGATGTTATCTAAATACAATTTACAGTAAAGTACACATTCCTCAGAAAGAAGAAGAGAAAAAAAAGAAAAAAAAAAATCACACGTTCCCATTTTGTTTCATTTCTTTCATTCTTTCATTCTTCCTCTCCCTTATCACGAGGTACAAATTTCAAATTTCAAACATACATACATAGAACTTTACCGGGTTAGCTTCACAACATCTTCATCCCCCATCACCTTATGCACAACCCGAGCGCCAGGTCCACCCCCCCCCCCCAATGTTATGGGAAGGTGCATCGTTGAAAGAAGTTCGATGGGTCTAATAATAATAATAATAATGATAATAATAATAGTAGTATCTTATACCCAGGAGGAGGTCAAGGGGGGGGGTAGTCAAAGTTAAAATAGAGTGGATGGGGGTGGGTAAAGACAGCCACAGATCTGTTAATGGTATCGTACTAGTACAAGTGTCTGTCCTGTTTGTCGGTACTGCGGTAACCGGTATCGTACTCGTGGGTACCGTAAGTCATGTTCAAGTTGGGGCATGGCAGTTCCATGCCCCCCCCCCCCCACACGCCCCGTGTCTGGGTGCTCTTATCATAGCACTAACCATGTGGTGTCACCCTACAGCACTGCGCGAACAGAGAATGGTTAGTCTACAGTGCTCTACTGAGTATGGAGAGTCAGGCAGGTTGGCATACCGTCTCACACATCAAAAATAAAATAAAAAAACGGTGCCAACCTTAAATTTTTCCCCTTCTGCGGAAATTTATTTTCGACTACAAGCCGGTGACCGGCACCATACTCGCACGCACGCTAGATATCCGTACATCCGCAATACGCTAGCTTTTCCAGTCGTGCCAGCCCTTCTTCTTTTGTGGGTACGATCGCCTATCACATTAATCTACTCGAGTACCACTCTGTTACAACATTATCGATTTATTCTCAGCGATGGTACGAGCAATGCCTAATTATAAAAAATGAAAAAAACAAAAACAAATCAATGATCCCCAAGTGGTCGTTTAAAGTGGGGAAAAAGAAGGGAGGCAGGAGGAGAGAAAAATGCCACAAAATGACAGCTATCCCACATGACGGGGATTTTAACCTAGGCACAGTATCGTATAATATCCGCCACCAGTATAACCTCGCTATCCTTTTCTGCTGAATAATCTGTGAAAAATCCCCCAACCTCGGATCGCTAAAACAATGGGAAGAAGATTCGCATAAACCGAGCTCCTATGAAACAGGCGTGTGGCTGGGGTCGATAACACAATCTTTGTATCAGTCACTCATCCTAGTGCTCCTTAGGAGTAATCCTGCTCCCACTAATTGGTGTCCTGCGAATTTCGTATCTTCACCCCCCCCACCTTCAGACGCGAACTGGTACTACCCCAGGAGCATGACGATCTTCGCAGAGATCTTAGAGAAGGACAGTTGCCGCCAGACGCCGCTGCCTGAGTTCCTCATCCGCGATTTTCTTCAATACGCGGAGAAACCGGGGTAGTGTTAGCAAAGCTAGGCTACGAAGGGTAAAAATGTGTGATCTCTTTTGCAACCAGTAAAAGCGCAGGACGCAATGAAAAGATGAGAAGGGGCTCGGACTTTCTCGCACTCCTCCATCTTCTCTTGCCAAACCTCACCCACCGATTTTATCTTTTCAGCCAGTGCTACATATTCAGGCTCTCCCCAAGCTTCGCCATTTGCCATGTCTGATTCATTACCATCGCCTTTTCCGTTTCCGTCGTGCTTTGCTTCCCTCCCTTGGGCGAAGGTCGCCTCGTCCGCAGCCAATCGTTGAATCTCACCCACACACTGCTTCCACTTCTCCCATAAGATGTCCAACTTCTCAAGTCCCTCATGAGTCAAACCCTTAAGCCTATCGGCTTTCTTCCCCAGAGAACCCGAGAGCAGGGGTGAAGAACTGAAAAGGGTGTTTTTAAGACTTGATGAGCGAGAAAGATAGGTCTCCGAAAGGCTAGTTGTTGCTGCTACACGGCAGAGAAGTGTCTCTAGTGTATCCGAGAGTACTTGCGGGAGGCTTTCTGAGAGGTGTGCTGTTGTATGATCGAGCGAATCTGTTTCAATGAGAGAGGAGTGTTAGAAAAATAATGATAGAACCACAAAATATGATCCAACCACCAGAAAATCAACGGGGATCCGGTCCTAGGCCCGGGGGAACGAGGGAAATAACAACTGCATAGAGTAGCAACGACGCATAATGGGATATATTATTATGAGGGAGCAGTGTGGGTGAGCGTAATCGAGTGACAGTTCCCTGGTGTGCATGCGGGGCAGACCGGGGTCTAGGAGCCATCAACCAATTGGCAAGGCGAGGGCTAGAAAAAAAAAGGGATAAATGGGGACTACAGTATGTTGGCCCGGGTCTCGTGAGTTCTCACTGGACCGATGTATTATCGTAGGCATAGCTCAGTGCCCAAAAGCAAAAATGATTGCCGGCACCTTTGTCGAACAAGGAAAAGCATGTCCCAAAAATACAGCAATAGGCCGGTGCATATGATCCGAACATAAATATCGATCTGCTGCTCTCGCAGTAGAAGTACTAATCTTGACCTACCAGTAAAAGATTTTGCCAGAGGGTGGTGTTGCACCAGTGATTCCCTCCTCTTCTTCGTTGTCTTTGACGGTCTCCCCTTTCTAATTCCATCTGTATGCATCTTGCCTTTCCGTGACTTGTTTTCGCGACTAGGAGAAGCCTTGCCTCTACCAAATCCACTGCCTGTCTTACCTCTCCCAAACCTTTGCTTATTGCTGGTAGAGGTCGAGCACTCGGGCCTGGCGTCTGCGCGCCTGGTTCCAGTTCCACCACGGCCAGCATCATTGGACTTGCCTTGACCTGTCATAACGGAGCTTAATTTTAACTTCATACCGCTCTTGCTTTGGCTGTCCGTGGGTCTGGCCAGAGGTTGATTACGAGATGTATGATTAGAATAAGGTTGTAACTCGTTGGTTCGAAACAGGAGAGTCTTTGGCTCTCGTGTGGCTTGGACGGTAGTGGCGCGTTTCATGTTATTCCATGCAGGTTCCTGTTTGGGACGCTCAGCACCGGGTAAGAGGGATCTCTGCTGCTGCTGAAGCCCTGCTGCGGAAAATCCACATTTAAACATCACAGCCACAGAAGAAGCGAGATTCGATCAGATCCAGTGCTAATGCACACAAGGGGAAGCCGATTCAGATTAGACTATTTTTTTTTTTCGGTTAGTGAACTGTCTTCTATTACTGGATGAATACCCACGCACGGGAGAGGGAAAAACCAGGGGCTGAAGTGTAGGGGGGTTTTTTTTTCCCCCTTCCTCCTCGATTGTGGGAATACAGTTCACCCGCACACCATGTGTGTGGAGCAGGATTACAAAAATACTGGGGTGGGGGATGATGGGAAGAGCGGAAAAAAGAGATGGTTGACGAAAAGGGGGATGATGGACACCGTTGCCCACTATGGCACCGCTGGGAGTGGTGAATAGCGAGGTGGATGAATTGACCTTTGAGGGAAAGGGATATGGAGTATGTCAGTGGGTAACAAGGCGAAAGCAGGAGGGCGACTAAAGCAGGATGACGGCCGTAGCCCGGGAGAGGTTCTGGCGGAGCGGTGGTGCCACGAAAACATTCCACCACATATACAGTACCCAGTACACACGATACCGAGGGTAGACATGTGTAGTGAGCGGTGGGTTAGGTGATGATGGCGGCGGCAGTTAGAGTGAGATCTGTGTGGGATAGCTTATTCTTCAAATGATTTTCTAACAATTTGAGCCTAATTTTCTTTTGCAGAGCACTGAGGAATTATTTGGAATTATGCCCTTTTGCTCCTGTTGCTGCATATTACTTGCTTTATCCACCTACCGGTATCAGCACGGTGTACCAGCAACTGTAACTCTTCGTATTATTTGACTACCGGTAGGGTATTTGTGGAACACTACCTCGAATCACGCCTAGTCAACATATAGATCTGAGTGTGAGATGCTTAGAGATGGATACAGGAAGCAGCAGTGAAACAGGCGAGCGTGGTCCACCTCAGCGTCCCATAACGGCATGTCAGAGTGTGATAAATTATAGTTTGGAAGCCACGTGCCTGAAAATAGACGCTCCCACCAGCTTCCAGAAAGGATTGGCCAGCTTCTTTCCAGGTTACCTCTGGAAGGATGCTGAGGTTATCACAGTAGACTATATTTTTAAGAAGGAGGGGAGGGTGCGGTACCGGTATTGGGTGTGCCGCTGCGTGAACTGAATTTGGCATGGAGGTGAGAGAGGAGGAAGGGCTTGGTATTTTGTCATCCCGAGGGACGCGAGTGGGGAAGCATCAGCTTTGCTTGCAGTCCCCAAGAAACTTGGGGGGAGAGACATAACGAGTGCTGGAGTACGGTAGACAATTATTTTACCACCCATGCTGTTTTTTTTTCTTTTTCTTTTTCTTTTTTCTTTTTTCTTTCTTTTTTTCTTTTTTTCCTTCTTCCCTTTCTTTTTTTTTCCTTTTTTTGCCTGGATGCGCAGCAGAAGCAGCGTTATTTTCTGCGTCGAGCGGTGTATCTATGCTTTCCGCAACAGGCGGGCAGACTTGCTGGGTACTAGGAGTAAGGCTGGCTGGCTGGGGATTATCATCATTGATCCGCATAGTCCTCAAGATACCTGTACTTAAGCAGACGAGTGTCCCCCTAAAACCTCCTGGCTCCAGCCCCATTATTCGATAGCGAATTACGAACATTCAATCACAAGCACGAAACACAACCGCCAACCACTTTCACTGCAAGTTCTATATTCCGGTGAACAATACATTTCAACCTTGGTCGCTCCCCTCTTGTGCCCCCCCCCCCAAGAAAAAGCGGAGCTGCCCCACAACATCTAATCAAAAAATCAATACACACTTCCAACCCAGGGAAAAATAAATAAATATAATACAACCTGCCCCCCCCCTCCCGGGTTGTCGATAGCGAGGGGTAAAGGGTTACATACATAATATCTCAAAAATTGAGAATTGTGTTTTCTCGGTCGACCTCTATCATCCCATCTCGCTCGAATCTCTTTTATATTCCTATTGCAAAATGTCGATCCGGTTTGGACGAAGCGGTAAGTGCAACGCAACCTGGGCGGTTTCTTTTTCGACAAACTTTGGTGATCTGGCGCTTACTGTTTCTCGGCTACTTAGGAAATGGGTACGATAGCTCCGAGGTCATGGAGACCGAGGATGATGATTGGCGCAAGGTGACAGACTTGAACGAGCGTCGCAAGATTCAAAATCGTTTGGCTCAGAGAAACTACCGTGAGAGCACCCCCACCATCTCCACGAGTGTCAACTTTTGGCACAGTGATCAGGGGCCATTTTGGGCTGGTGTGGTATCTTATCCCGTGTCTTTCTAGGTCGGAAACTGCGTCAGCGTCTGGAAGAACTTGAGAGACAGGCTGGAAAGAATAGTGGCCCGTCCACCTCAGTATCCAACAAGAAGAGAGCAAAGCAGCCAACTTCTGGAGCTGGCACTGTCGGTGAAACATCTACTAGGAGTCGCGCCAATTCTGGACCAAGGCGTGGTGAATCGTCCCATGCTCCCCATGGAATGGTAGACACAGAGGGCCGCTTCTCGACAATCGACTCCCTTCTCTCACCCCCAAGTGTGTCCGGTGAGTCTGAGGATAGCAGTGCTTCTGCCTCCTCTCGTGGTATCTACACCAGTGATTTTAGCCCCATGCTGCTACGACCAACAGCCAGGCCCTCAGAAAACACATATCCAATATGGCAAAACCAATCACAGCTTCAGTACCCCCAGCCTCCAACTTATAGCTCGAGTCAGCCGTACATTGCAAGCTCCTCTGAGTACCCTCCTACCAGTAGTGTCCCTGCTCCTTCAGTGTCTCCAGCGCCAACTCACCAGCAGCTGCAAGCGTACATACCCCCCCTCAAACTAGCCATCAGTTATCTGCACTGCTAACTGACTCCCTCCCCCTTTCTCAAGATTCGAATACGAACAGTACCTATCGACCCAATGTCCGCCAAACTACCCGTATTAAGATGCCAGACCAAGCGGAATTCCCAACCTTATTTCCTATCTATCCGTCTAACCCAACCATCGACCCAAACCCCTTGCACTTGAACCCACCAATGCCTCGAGACGAGTTCTATCTGGCTCTCAACTGCTCCAAGCTCTTTAATGCGACAATGACGATTGGCAAGATCCTGAACGTTAGTAGGTTAGAGACGCTTCAGGATGACACACCATCACCATTCGTTCGAGAGAGCACAGAAGAACCGCTGCTCAAATCACCAGATAACTCTCCTGACCTCCAGCCAACAAAGGTGCAAAAAGGAGACCAGCGCCTGCCTTACATTGACGCTGCGCCCTTCGAGGGCTTTCATGGCGCGCTACACAAGCACCTTCAAAAGGGAGAGGAGACAGGAAATTATGTGGGCGAGGTCAACATTTGCGACAAGATGTATGAGGGCTGGGGTGTTTGCAGAGAATGTCCATGGGAGGGGCGAAGCTAGGAGAATGGTTAAGCCTTCGCTAGGTGAGAGGAACCGCTTTTACTTTTGTATTTCATTATTTTGACCGAGTCTCATTTGTCTGGAGTTCCGTTATCTTTTTTTCTTCCTTTTCTTCTCTTTGACGAATTGCATGCGTATAAAGTTGATGTATATATTTGTCACTCTTTTTTTTTCTGTTCAGTTTCGTTCGCGTTTCGCTTAAATTCATTTCTTTTAACAGGGGGTTTTCCTGAAAACATGGCTGCAGCAGTTGCAGGAAATTTTCATGTTCCAACTCATTATTCCATCATTTCTTCTTCCACTGATTATATTTTTCCCAATATTTTTCCTTTCTTTTTTTCCCTAATGCCCCTTCCTCCACATTTCTTTCTTTTATGTAGCAGCCGAATGGCGGGCTCTTTCTCGATGGGCCAGCAGCTGACGGAGGAAAACCGAAGGGGAAGGTTGGTTCCTTATGGACGACGAGATGATTCGATCCACTAACTGGTGGTAAAGGTGGAGAGGCCTGGAGCCACTTCCGGCCCGAGGAAGAGTACTGGGAGAAGTCAAGTGAATAATCCATGACGATGCTCAAGCTGCATAAAACGCATTAAGATGACAGCGGAAGGTTCTGGCATTACTAAACATTTTGAAAGTATATCTAGGTGGGGGGATTGGTCAGTCGGTCTCGGATCTCGGACCGTGTCGTGTCGGCGGCAGGCAGGAAAGGGAAGAGACCATTCATTGTGTATATATGAAATTTTTTGTGGATAGTCCATTTCTGGTATATAGTAACTCTGTTGTATATTAGATGTTTCCTCCAAAAAAAAAAGGGTGGTCCAGCTCTTCCCTTCTCTTCCCGTCCGCCCCTTTCACAAGCAAATGAACAGATGAGCAAACGAATAATAATTCCCAACCAATCCACCGGGGGGGAAAGCATGTATCACCCAAGCCCACCGTGGTTCCTAATACCGGTACTTCTCCAGTGCTTTATGCCGGGTATGGCGCGGTATGACCTCAGATGACCAGCCTTGGGCACAGTACCACCATAAAAAACACATGGTAATGATCGCCACACCCGTCCTACAGTAGTTGGAATCGGGAGATTATCACTCGATCTCATGTTCCAGATCTAAAAGTGTTTCACACACACACACTCACACTTGCACCGTACCCTTGAGTTGATCAGGTTAGCTCACCCCCGGATCACCGGCGGCCCAGCAAGAGAAAAAAAAAAAAAAAAAAAAAAACTTTTGTAACTTATTTTACTGTATTTTGGTCCCAAGGGTACTACTGTACCGGTAATTTTACTCGTTTGGATTGAGGGTGTCGGTAGGATGCGATGTCCCGCTCTGCCGGGCCTCACCACGCCCGGAACTTACCGGTATGTTACTGTATTCCTCATCACGCCATTCGGGAGAGTCGTGACAGTAACGTTGTTGAGTTAGGTCGAGTGATGGTCATATTGGATCCTGAGAAGGGAGAAAAAAGAAGCTGAGAGCCAAGCCAGATCAACGCTGATCCACCCGAAATTATTTTCGGGGGAAGGTTCACTTTCGTGTCTTTGTCCGAATCATATACCATGATTGCCAGCGAGGATTTCGAATATGATACGAATAGCAGTTTTGGGGCTTTTCCCAGCGAAAGCTGATCGGACGAACCACATGACCAGGTTCTACATATCCTCTCTGGCCCCCATGGAATTCCTTTTAGGTTCTTTTGGATGGCGGCCGTAGCATGTTGGATATGTATGATAGATGCAGTATTCGGCTCGGAACATTCCGATCGGTTTCGTACGGGCTTTGGTGCTCAATTCGGGTAAGACCGCTTAGTCCCGGGGGGGGGGGGAGTCAGATTCGTGTTTAACAACATTCGTCGTCATTCCTTCAGTTCGTCTATTTTGGGAGGAGGGACACTGGCTTATTCAGACTTAATGGTTGCCATGCGCTCTAGCATTTTGTACAAATGGGGTACCGGTACACAGTAAGTCAGTAAGTTACCTTGGATGCTCACGAGATGACCACGAGTGGTGCTCAAAGGTCGGGGGGGGATGTTTTTTCTTCTTCTTTCCGCTTTGTGTATCCTACTAGGGTGTTTGGAGCCTTCTTGAGGAACCATGACCAGTTTTTCTTTTTCTTTTTCTTTTCCTTTTTTGGAGATGGCGGGGTCCGGAGTTTGTCGCTGGGTTGGGATCCCAATGGAGGGGGAAAAAGTGACTTCAGATTAGGTGAGTCAGGTAATATAGTGCCTTTGCGAATATTCTTTAAAGATGCTCTGATTTCCCTTCACCCTTCATTATCCCTCCCCTTCAGGGCTACATCCTGCGCTTGTAAATTTCTCCAATTGCACTAGAAGGTAAACACCCTAATACTGAGGGCATACGCCTTATCATACTTCCCCCCCCCCACCACCACCCACTCTTAACTACTCAAGTACCTATCGCCTCTCATCTCACACTACCCGCTTGTACAAGCAATCACAAACAATCAAACACCAAGTATTTCCAACACCTTGCAGCCATGGCTCCCCCTTCGGCTCTAACCTCAGACTTGACTTCTGCTGCTGTAGCAAACTCCATTACGGGGAACGGCACCGAGGCAAGAAATGTCACTGATTCCACCGCTCCAATTTTTGCCCCGAAGCTCGCAGAGCTTGATCCTTCCAAGTTGAAAGTTACGATTACCAAGTCTCCTAGGACCTTCCTAGCCGATAGCAGCAAAATTGAGTGGGGAAAAGCTGACGTCTCCACCGACCACTGGATTACCGCGAAATGGTCGGAGACTGCGGGATGGGCAGCGCCCGAATTGAGACCATATGGCCCAATCGATTTGTGGCCCACTGCGTCTTGCCTGCACTATGCCACTGAGTGTTTTGAAGGCATGAAGGCCTACCGCGGTTTCGACGGGTCTCTGCGTATCTTCCGTCCCACCAAGAACACGGCAAGAATGCTTGTTTCCAGCACTAGGATTTCCCTTCCTAGCTTCTCCCCTTCCGCCTTGGAGGAATTGATCAAGATTTTACTCGCTACCGATGGGCCAAAGTGGATTCCAAAGCCTGGCTCCTTCTTGTACATTCGTCCGACTTTGATTGGTACTGGCGGTGCGTTGGGTATCCACAGGCCCCGTGAGGCCACGCTCTTCATCATTCTTGCTCAGTTTCCCGTCCTGTACGAGAAGGATTTGAGGCTGTTGGCTAGCCGTGAGGATTCTATTCGTGCTTGGCCTGGTGGATTTGGATTCGCCAAAGTCGGAGCGTGAGTCCCTTTCCTGAATCACCGTGTCCCTTTCTGGCGACCGAATGCTAACGCGACGTTGCATAGGAACTACGGTCCTTCCTTGATTGCGCAAAAGGAGGCTCTGGCTAGGGGCTATGATCAAATCCTTTGGCTTTTTGATAAATCCTGCCAGGTGACTGAAGCGGGTGCATGCAACTTCTTCGTTGTCTGGAAGAATAAGGATACTGGGAGGGTCGAATTGGTCACTGCGCCTTTGGATGACAAAATTATTCTGGACGGAGTTACTCGTCGCTCAGTTCTTGAATTGGCCAAGGACCGTCTTACCGTTTCCAATGGCGAAATCCAGGCACTCGATGTTGTTGAGAAAAAGTTTACTATGATGGACCTTATTGATGCTGCCAAAGAGGATCGTCTCTTGGAGGCCTTCGCTGTCGGAACTGCCGTATGTTTTTACCCTATGCTACATTTTGTGCTAGATTTTTCTAACGTCACTCCAGTTCTTTGTCTCCTCCGTGTCAAAGGTCCACTTCCGTGGCGAAGACATATCTCCAAAGCAAGTTAATGGAACATATACTGGCCTCTTGAGGGGCTGGCTTAAGGCCATTATGTTCGGCGAGGAATCCCACGAATGGGCCGTTGTCGTTCCTGAAACCGGGTTTGAATTTGACGCTTCCGCAGCTGAGAAGGAAATTAACGAGATGATGGAAAATCTTCGCCGGATGAAGGCTAACCCAGCCTTCGCCCCTGCTCTCCAAAGGGTCCAGGCGGAAATATAACACTGTCTTTCTTCACCCTGTGAAAGTAAATAGCTTTTTCCGATTTCTGTTAAATATTAACTCTATCCGTTCTACTTTTCCACTGCATTTTTGCTTTTTACTTTACAGCAGAGGGGTTCCGGGTGTGATTTCTGATTGACAAAGCCCCGATGCTCATGACATTCCTTTTTTATGACTTCCCTTTTGGCGTTTTCACCTCTCTCCCTCCATTTTCTCCCCTTAGTAGGTATCTGCACCTTGGTATCGCGGGGAACCCCTGTCGGGGTTAGGGATACAGCGAGCTGCTTGCAAAACATCTTGGCAGTCATGGGCCGACACTTGTTTTCATCGTGGCTATTGTACCGGTATTTGCACCTCGTCGCAATACAGCAAAACCACTCCGAAATGGGAAGGTGGAGATGAGCATGCGCAATTTAAGTTGGCTATGTCAACACCCTCACGGATTACCACCCGGTTATACATCTAGGCGGTCGAGAATCTAGGGACAGATACTTTACTACTCACGCCACTGATGGACCTGAGAACCTTCTGATATGGAATCACTTGTACGAAAGAGCTTGGAAGTTTAGTCTAAGCGCTCGGAATCTAAATGACAGCTCATATAAAAAGGTGTTTGATTTGAAAGTTTCCGTGTGTGTGCAGGGGTTCAGGCGGGCTCCAAAAACGCTGCAACTATTCCACGAGAATTCTCGTCGCAGTACGGCAGCCGGCTGTCTCGCCGAGCGAGTGGTAGCTGTAATTGTGCGATTTCTGGTGTGACATATGCGATCAACAATCAGACGTCACAGAATTATGCTGCACTATACAATACTCGTGGTGAGGGTGAAGTATTGGGGCATATAGGAGGGGGGGGGGCAGATGTCTGCGAAGAACGAGGAAAGTGCCAATCTATATTCACTTGGCTATCACAAAGGTGGTCTCACTTTCCTTTCTAGGTATCTGTGCATCGTTACTTACTATGAATGAAGGAAATCTTGTTAGATTGGCCGTCTATATCCCTGTTTGTCCCGACACTTCATCCCTACCGCGGGTACATTGGGGATATCATGAGTGAGTTTCCCACTGCGTTAGCCATATATATATACCCGCAATATCAAATGAATGGATAGCGGGTTGAGCTAGCTGGTTAAGTGTGCGCCCCTACACAATAATATACGGGCGTGCGCTATGAGTGAGTACCGGTGATGTATGATACCGGGCGTCACCCGGCGCCTCTCCCCCCTCCCTCTCCCGAGTATAGAGGGAGCATATAGGACAAATGTAGACTGGTATCGCGGCGCGGGAGGGGATCATTCTTTTTTTCTTCATCGGAGACATCGACGTGTACAGCGCCGTAGCCTATAGACTATCATACCTCCCTGATGAATGAATGAAATTGATAATATACAAGTACGATATTATGACTCAGGAATATCCTGTCGTTGGTCGTACTGTCTTTGTTGTACCATTACCTAATCGGAACAATGATCGACGCCCGCCTAATAAACCGCCCTACTCCCCTCCCTCCCCCACCCCTGCGATGCATGTGCAAGTACAAGTAATCTTATTCTCACACCATTTACTCGATAAAGCACTATATCGCTAATCTGAATATAAACCTATATTTTACCAGATCTCGTTCTTCCTTCATTCCTTCCGCCCGTCCAGCTGCGCCCGACAATGAGGTATTCCCGGGAAACGAGTTGGTGAAAAAAGGAAGGAAGGAAACAAGCAACAAGTGGGATGAACTGATAAAGTTTTCCCACAGAATCTGCAAAATTTCCGGGGAGGTGCGGTGCGGTGAGGTGCGGTGCGGTGAGGTGCGGTGCGGTGGTAGGTAGGTAGGTATAGCAATAAGGTAAAGAAAATATCCCAGCAGAGAAACAGAAGGAAGGAATGGTCTCCCACTTCCCCTCCGGTCATCCCTCCGCGCTATAGCGCCTTCTACAGTAGAAAGTAGTAGAAGTGGAAGTGCAAAACCTAACAGAGACAGAGGGTTGCACTCGAGTACAAGTTCAAGTAACAGTATCGGGGATACCGGATCCTACGCCCGAGATGGAGTTACCATAACCGGGGCGGATATAAGTATAAGTACACAAATAGTTATTATATTAGAAAGCGTATTGAGCAGGATTTAACCGATCCGTACCACTCGCAATCCCAATAGACTTTCTTTCCAGGAATGGTTATGATACTACAGCGCCCGGATGGTCGGAGGAGGGGTGGGGAATAAAAAAAAGGTATGATCATGAATGCTCACTCGTTATCGGTGTGCGAATTGTACCCACCCGTCCTGCGCCGAGAGGTTGAACTGGGGGGAGGAGAATTATTGGGATGCTTGTACGTGCTACGGCACGGTATAGTACAGATATGATACCTCACTTTGCGGCCCAATCGCGGGGTGGATATGATATCCTTACAATATAATATATATATATATATAATATCATACTATAAAAATTCTTGGAATCCACTATGACGATATCAGATCGCCAGCGGAAACCAACCAACCAACCAACCAACCCATCAAGGTTTAATTTGACAGGTTAATAACAGAATTGCGAATACCTGTTAACCGGATCCAACGCGTCTTATTTATACTGTGTCGAGAAAAATACTAATCCTTCTCAAGCAAGAGCTTTTGACTCAGAAATCGAGAGATATTACAGAGCGGCCGGAGATAGCGGATTTCAAGAGTTTTTTTTTTTTTTTTTTTTTTTTTTTTTTTATTATCATGTATAAAATTTTTTTTTTTTTTTTTTTTTTTTTGCAGTGCAGTGCTAGGACTAAATATAGGTTTCTTCGTAATGTATTTATTTAAATGGTTGATGTTAAGGAGTAATACTATGATACCCACCCACCCACTTTATGCTGGATGAAATGGGGGTTCGTGTTAGGGGCGGGGTGTGGATCGTACTTGCATGCGGTATTGTGGAGGCCTTAGCAGATATGTAGTAGCTATATCCTGCGAGTCATGTTATTGTTTCATTAATGGTTATGCTTGAGGAAGGTACTAGTAAATAATATTTCTGGTATCATACCAACTTGAATGATGAATGTGATAGTTCAATGGCTCTAATTTATGAAACCAATAAGACCAAGCCAAGCTACAACTTAGAATTAGATATATGGAGGCAGTGCTTTATCTGAAGAGAACACTATAGAGACATTACTTATAATGTGTAATTTCCATTGATCTCATGCTAGAGACTTTGACTTCCTATTCCATTTTTTTTTAGGCCCTATATTGATTAAAGGTACATACTAGAAATAACTTCAACTTTTTTCCAGTTACCTTTCTCTGCAATTCCCATACCAGTGTACACTTCCCTATTGCATATACCTTCATCTCCAATACTACTCCTTTAACAACTTGCTTGTAGTGGAATAGTTCAAATATCTAAACTACAGATACTTCTAAATTATTCTAATACAATAATACCTATGTCATATGATCTACTAGAGGGCATAAAGGGGGTAGACTACTGCTCTATTTTCTTTAAATTGACTAAGTCTTCTTACGTTTATCAATTGAATTTATTGCCTGCTTGATTATTTTTCCTTGTTTTTCCTTGTCTGAACTAGTAAATTGACAGAGCAAACAGCAAGTTGCAATCATAATAGGATTGAATTCAATATTATAAGAATCGGTAAAGGCTAATACCTTCAATGAGGTAGTTGTTACCAACGGCAAGTTCAAGCCTGATATGCCAACATCTTATAGGTCTTTGACTTATTTAAGTCTTCCTATTTGAGTGCACTTCTCCTTAGTCCACCTGCTCATGTAGAAAGGTCCCATTACTAGAACCAACCAACCTACAGCTGATCTCAGAAGAGTATAGGTAGATTCAGTATATTCTCAGTTGCTTTTGCCAACAGGATATCCTTCGAGAATATTTTGATAAAAATGTCCTGTCATCTTCAGCCTATATGTCCAGAGCCTAACTTTGAAGCCAACTAACTCAATGTGCCTTCAACAGACCATTTCTGTTTCGCTTCTCAGATGTTACTAAAGGTCTCCTCTCATATACCCTACAAACAGCATATGGTTGGACAAATGGTAATGACATATTGGGTATTATGAAGTGGACTTCATTGATGTAATATTTTAGTTACAGGACGCAACTATCGAAATTTCGCTAATGACTGTTACGATCCCTAACCAGTATCAGTTCTCAGCAACGGGTAGACAATACTTCTCTTGTTCTCTCTTGATGATAGCTCTTAGGCCTGTACCTACGATAAGGTGGGAGAGACTTTCCTGCCTCTAATCCTTATCGCCTATCGTACTCTTTCTTCAACTCGATTCTAATAGTAGAGTCCTCGTCTCATATGTAGGTATTCGTAAAGAGCGTAAAGGTTTTATATTCGTAAAAGCATAAAGTAATAAGTAAGAAAATAACTTAGAACGAAGTGTGAAGAGCCTATCTACTCGGCCTTTT
>JACCEG010000060.1:381173-393908 GCA_014065205.1 Tuber brumale | reverse complement strand
CCAAGGAAGGAGAGGAGCGAGGTCGACCATCAGGCCTAAAGAGTATTCCTCGCTTACTGCAAAAACCGTGTTCCCAGCCGTCTGAAGCATGGGAAGCGAGCGGTGGCCGACCGTGAGGAGGTGCCTCGCTAAGCGAGGAAAGGGGCGAGAACGGGCAGCAGAAAGGCAGTACCGGAACCTAGAGGGAGGAAAGCCTCGACGCGCAAAAGGGCGGAAGAGGGCAGTGAGGAGAGGAGGGAGACGGCCGTCACTCCTAGGCCGAAGCCATCGTGGGAGGAGAGGGGGGGTGGATGGTTCGTGAGTACCTAGCGTTGAGGGTTGATTTCAATCGCCGGGTGTGTAGAGGAGAGGGAGGATGGCCTATCTACTCGGCCCTAATGACCTCCTTATATAGTTGCTCTTCATGCCCTTGTGACACACTCCTCAAGTCACACGCCACGTATGACTCACAACTGTGAGCCATACCAAAACATCATAAACTAGTCATATGACCAAAGTGGTCACATGCACAAAACTCATGACCTCTAAATGAGGTCATGTGTGAAACATAGCATATCATCATAAACCAATCATATGACCGAAGTGGTCACATACACAAAATCCATGACCTCAAATGAGGTCATATGTGAAACATAATATACCTATAACTCATAATTATGAGTCATGTGAAAACCTCTTTCTTGCTAAGCCACATTCGTGACATTAGCTCCTCCCTCCCTAAGCTCGAGTCCTTTCGAGCTTAGAATCTTTCATCATGTAGGTGATCCACTAACCGCCAGAAGCATTTGGAATGGTCAGTTACTTCCTGACCGAGTCCTTGCACCTCGTCGACAATAGCTCTTCGCTTGATCTTTTCCTTCCGCAGTGCTTCGTCTGTTTGCACCATTTTGTCATTACAGGAGGCCCGGACTATTTCCATCCCCCTCATCACTCCATTGATCGTTTGCTGGTATCTCCTCTCCTGGTTCTCCCGGCGCACGATCGTTTCCTGTTGTCATTTTGTTTCTTCCCCGAGCCTATCGTTTGCTTGCTGTAGCCATTCAATCATTTGGCGTAGTTCTTCCTTGGACACAAAAGTTTTTGTATCCTCTCCCTTCTCAGGTTCCGTCCTCGGAACCCTTTGGGTTGCCTGGTTGGCTTCCCATTGTTGTCTTCGATGGTAGGGGCAGTACCTGCGCATGCAGTTCTGCCAAGAGATTTTGTGGTATGAGGAGCCGGTGGGCAGAGGTTGTGGTTGTGTTGGCCACTTGGCCTGAATCGGGATGGTTAGTGGCGATTGCTTTGTCGCCGACTTCTTGCTTGGGAAGAAGTTGCTTCGTTGTTTTCCTCATAAGTGCACCGGGCACCCATCGTCCGTGCATGTTATCCAGTGATAGATGGTATAGTTTCTTTCATTGTTGTTGACTAGCTTGGCCCATTTGGCCATGATAGTCTTCTCCTCCTCCTCCTTTTTGATCCTGGTTTCTTCTTTGACGGCAGCCCATTTTGCTGCATCGGGTGGAGGGCTCGTGGGGCTATCCACGATCTCGTAGTCTTCCGGAGTATCCTCGACGCTCGGTTGACAGCTTCTGTGGGTAGAGTTGGTGGAAGAGGATGAGGTCATCTAGAGCTTTTGCAAAGTTGGTAGCTGGGTACTACTCTTGATTGTATTTGGCCTAATAACCAGTCCACTTAGCATGGTATTGAGGTTTACCATAGTACAAGGGGGAGTCGATTATTTCGTCGAGTTCGTATTCCGGTTCTCTGTCTAATTTGATAGGCGAAGGAGGCGTAATCGTTTGCGAAGGGAGCTTGTTGTCTTGATAGAGTTCCAAAAGCGAGGTGTGGAATGTATTGTGTATCTTCATGGATGGGGGAAGGTCGAGTTTATATGCTTGTTTCCCTATCTTTTCCAATATCTCGAATGGTCCCATTTTCTTGTAATCCAATTTCTTGGAGGGTCTCGTCATCTGTATGTTCCTTGGTAGTAACCACACCTTACCTCCTCGTTATAGGTGTGGATCGAGTTTTCGGTATTGATTGTAGTTTTCTTTCTGTCGTAATTACGCTGTGGTCATCTCTGCTAGTAGTGTGTCGTGCAATTGACTCATAACTTCTTTTTCCGTTATCAGCCCTTTGGTCGTATGACCTATGGCCTGATATTTTGGGTTGACACCGTAGTTTGCGTAAAAGGGTATCGTCTTAATCGTTTCTTGTTTTCCATTGTTGTATGTAAACTCTGCCATAGGAAGTAACTCGTTCCAATTGTCCTGCTGATAGTTGATGTAGGACCTTAGATATTGTTCCAATATGCTATTCGTTCATTCTGTTTGTCCATCCGTTTGTGGGTGGAAGGCTGTCGATACCTTCCTCTTGATTCCGAGTTCTTCCATTATCTCTTGCCATATCCCTGAGGTGAATATGGATCTTCAGTCCGTGATGATATCTTTTGGTAGTCCATATAATCCAGAGATACCCTTGATGAATATTGTTGGGAACTGCCATGCCGTCATATCCATTCGTGTTGGTATAAAATAGCTCATTTTTGTCAGGCGATCCACCACGACCAAGATTGAGTCATATCCATTGGCCTTAGATAAATCCGTTATGAAATCCATGGATATCGATGCCCATGGTTTCTCCGGTGCCTCATTGGGTTTCAACAGCCCATATGGTGCATGTTGTACCACTTTTGTCCTTTGGCATATGTCGCAGTTCTTGACATATCTTTTGACTGATTCCCTCAGTCCTGGCCAGTAGTATTTTCGTGTGAGCATTTCTGTCATCTTAGCTGTTCCTCCATGTCCTGCCAGTTTATCGTCGTGGTGTTTTCTGATAAGATTTGTCCTTATCTTTTCGTCTTTCAGTATCTATATTCTTCCGTCGTACCAAAGATATTGGTACTTCCATTCGCATAGGCCTAAGACCACCCCTTTTCTTTCCTTGTCTCCTCTTTTCAAGCTTTCCCTTATTTCTCGAAACTCCTTCTCTTCTTTGATTGCTTTTCGTAGTTCTTTGTCATCCTCGACCTGGATTTCTGTTGACTCCATAGCTTCGAACTATTCTCTCAGTAGCAGTACTCGATTTTTCTGCTTGATTCTTTCGTCCTCTTTGTCCTGGGGTTTGTTACTTGCGATCCTTGTCAAAGCATCTGGTTTTCCTCTTTCTTTTCCAGGTCTGTATTCAATTTTGAAGTTGTATTTGCTTAGACTCTCCATCTATAGGATTTGTCTGCCGTTGAGTTCCTTCGTCGTCATAAATGGAACCAAATTTTTGTGATCTGTTAGAACTTTGACCTGGTGGTTATTATTCTGTATGTATCGTCTCCACTCCTTAAGTGCTTGAACTATTGCTAATAGTTCTTTGTTGGCAATATTGTAGTTGGATTCAGCCGGTGTCATTGTTTTTGATCGATAGCACACTGGGCGCCATTTTCTGTCTTCGCATTTCTGAGACAGAATTCCCGAACAGACATATTTTGATGCGTCCGTCTCGATAGTCGTTTCCCTTCATGGGTTGAAGTGCACCAGTATTGGTGCCGTTGTGAGTCTTATCCGGATATCATTGTAGGCCTTCTACTTCTTTTCTTCCCATTCTCATTTGACATCCTTCTTCGTGAGGTTGCATAGGGGTTTTTCCATGAGGCTAAATCCCTCGATAAACTTTCGGTAAAAGTTGCAGAATCCCATAAAGCACAGGATATCTGTTTTGTTGTTTGGTTTTGCCCAGTCCCATATAGCTGCCATCTTGACTGGGTCTACTTGGACTCCTGTTCCGTTGATGATAAATCCAAGGTATTCCATTTCTGTTTTGTGAAATTTGCATTTGAATAGTTTGATCTTCATCCCTGATTTCTGGATCTCGTTCATGATATTGCTGAGGTCCTTTCTGTGTTGTTCCAAGTTTTCCAAATATATGAGTACATCGTCTAGGTAGATTATGCAGCATATATCCAGGAACTTGGTGAGTACCTGGTTGATCCATCGTTGGAAGGATGCCAGTGCATTGGTCAGGCCAAACAGTATGACCAAATACTCGTACATTCCGTATCTTGTTGCAAAGGTTGTCTTCCATTTGTCTCCTTCCTTTATCCGTATATTGTGGTATGCGTTCTTGATGTCCAGTTTGGTGAAGTATTTTGCTGTCTTTAGTCAATTCAGTACTTCCCTGATTAGGGGTAGTGGGTATTGGTCCTTCTTCGTTACTGAGTTGAGTGCTCGGTAGTCCACGCATCGTCTCATTTTTTCCTCCTTTTTCTTAACGAAGAGAATGGGTAACCCCACAGATGCGAATAAGTGTCGTATCCATCCTCGCTTTATATTCTGTTGTATATATCTTCATAATTCCTCCAATTCCTTTTCCCCTAGGGGATAAAGTCATTGGTATAGGATCTTCTTCTTTGTGGTTGTTTTTTTGTCTTTTTCGATATGGATCTCATGATCCACTCTGGGTCTTCATGGTGGTGGTCGATCCGCTTCTTTTTCTTGGAAAAAGTTCATAAATTGATGGTATTTGTGTGGTATTACATCGTACCACTCTTTCTCATTTCATTGTTGCTTGTGTCAAATCGCTAGTTCGGTCCTGATGTTGATCCGTGCTAGTTCCAGTTTCTCTTCTTGTGGATTCCATTTGAGGACCCCCGTGAGGTCTCCTCTCTTGTAATATCTGCTGAAAGCGTGGGCTGATATTTCTTGAATCTGCGCCATTTCCTCTTTCTTGGTCTTTGAGCAATCTGTACTACCAAAGCTTTTCATTCATCTCTTGGTGTTTTGAAGTTCTCATACTTCAAGTACCTCTTACGTGTTGATCTTCTCAAGGATCAACTGCGCGATCCGATCTCCTTGCTAAATCTCTTGGTCGATATCTCCCAGGTTGGCCAGAACCACCTTGATTTCTCTAGTGTAGTCGGCATCGATGACCCCCGCATTGGTAATGAGTCACTTGTTGACTGCTAGTCCACTGCGTGGTGCTATTCATCCGTAGGTACCAGGAGGTAGTCCTATTGCTATTCTGGTTGATATCGTTTCTTGACCCCGTGCTTGGATCGTCTTGTCTTGGTCGGCATATAGGTCGTATCCTGCCGCTTGTCTGGAGCCCTTGGTTGGTCCCAGCGTCTTCTCGTGCAACTTCTTGAATCTGATTCTCCGATCCGGTTCTTCTCTGAGTTGGTCGAATCGTGCCTTCAGGTTCTCCTCTTGTGCCTCTCTTTCTGGTGTCATATACACCACTGGTGAACTGTTGAGACATCCTGTCGTGTATCGCTCGCTAGCGAATGTAATCTTGTTATTGCCCCAGTCGATCCTGGAGTTGTGTTGTCGTAAATATGGCACCTTAGGACAAGCTCATGGTTCTTCAGGTTGGCTACCTGGAAGGTTGCCTCCTCCCTATAGCTCCCTATGGCCATAGATACTTGCACTATATGGGTTATCGGTCCCATAGTGCTGGGTTTTCCATCTGCTAGATAAACCTGTCTCTTCTTTCGTATTGGTGTCAGGAGGTAGTTGTATTTGTCGCAGATTTCTTTATCGATGATATCTTCTGTTGCCTCTGAGTCCAGTATTGCGTATATAGTAGTGCCTTTCTTTTTTGTGTCATATAGTATCGTTTTGATCATAATATGATCTCCTTCTTCTTTTAGTAGTGTCGTATAGTAGTTTGCCATAGTAATCTTTTTCATTCCATTCGTGTCTGTTTTCTCTCTTCCGATGGTTTTCTCCCTTTTCTTGTCCACCAGACCATCTCTTACTGGGGACTGTCTTCTTTTTCTGGTTGATCCTCCTTCATAGTCATCTCTCTCCAGTTGGTTCTCTTCTGTTGTCTGATCCAGTTGTTGCCTTGGGCATGCGTCATCGGCTTTTGTCCATTGTCTGGTCTGTTTCAGCATTCCCAGATTTGATGTCCTTTTCCTCCACATCTCTGGTAGAGATTCTGATCTCTTCATTTTTTGTACTCCTTGTTGGATAGGTTGAGGGGACATCGTGTCTGAGCCTTATTCATTTCCACTTCGCAGTCGATAGTGGGTTTGAAGCTGCTGTCATAGGTTGGCGGTGTTGATCTGAACGTTCCGTCCATGTTCCGTGGAGTGGACATTTCTTTCATTTTGCCACGTTTTTCCTTTCTTAAGTTTCTCAGGATTGCCAGCTGGGTTTCCTTTTCGATTGCCCAGGCGGCCAATTCTTCAACAGGGTTAGTTGTAGAGTCGTAATGCTCAAATTCTCCTCGTAGCTTTTCCGACATGCCTGCGTATAGGTATTGCAATGCCGTTGTGTCATCCAACAGTGCTTCTGTTTGGCGGAGCCTGAACTTGTTCTAGTATTCCATCATGGGTCAGGATCCTTGCTCCATATTCATTATATAGATCCTAGCCACGCCCCTTGGATCCACTTCTCCAAACTTCTCTTTAATCGCTTCCTTGAAGTCATCCCAACTTCTCCATTCTGTTGGTTTGTTGCCTTCCGTGTACGGTGTGAGCCATTTGCTTGCATCGCCTCTCAAGAGACTCGACACGTAAACAATCTTTTCCGTGTCATGTCCGTCTTGCCAGTTCATTGCTTGAAAGTAGATTGTTAACTCTGCCAGCCAATTTCAGAGTTTGTGCCTATTTCCTGCGTATGTCTCTGGTTGCTTGACTTTGGGTCGGTATTGTCCCATCATTCGGAGGATTTGTTCCATTTGTTCTCGGCCGAGTTCTGGAGCTGGGCCTGGCTCTGGGCCTACTCCTTCCCCACCTGCTGATCCAGGTACCTCCATCCTCTTGTCTTCGTCTCCTTTGGAGCTCAAATCTTCGTGAACTGATTGTTCCTCTGGTGTTACCGGACTTGGTGTTTGTCCAAGTTGCGATATCGCCCATTGTAATTCGTCTGCTACTTCGGGTAGCTCAAGTAACTGATCTTTGAAGGTGTAGTCCATCTTGATATCATCTAAGCATCGCTATAAGAGACGCTTCGTAATGTTACGATCCCTAACTGGTATCAGTTCTCAGCAACGGGTAGACAATACTTCTCTTGTTCTCTCTTGACGATAGCTCTTAGGCCTGTGCCTATGATAAGGTAGGAGAGACTCTCCTGCCTCTGGTCCTTATCGCCTATCGTACTCTTTCTTCAACTCAACTCTAATGGTAGAGTTTTCGTCTTATATGTAGGTATTCATAAAGAACGTAAAGGTTTTATATTCGTAAAAGCATAAAGTAATAAGTAAGGAAATAACTTAGAATGTAGTGGGAAGAGCCTATCTACACGGCCTTTTTTTTATTTTATTTTATTTTATTTTATTTTATTTTATTTTATTTTATTTTATTTTATTCTTTATCATCATGTATTCATTGTTTATGGTACAAGAACTTGCTTGCAGCGCTAGCGATGGCATAAACAAAACCTCAATCTCAAACGCATACTCACAAAAGAAAATAAACTCGCACCAAAATATAAAATCCTCCTAAGGTGTCCAATAGCCGACAAGAAATCCCAAGGAACTAAAACAAGAAAGTACAAAAATCATAACAAAAATAAAACCAGCCAGCGACAAAAAAGAAAAAAGTCAATAAACGCAGGCTGAGTCGAACAGTGGGGTGGGCGCCTCGACTCAGGGCTTGAAGCCATGAATCAGAAGCCCTGTATCATGAGGGGCGGCCTCTGAGGGGGGGTCCCAGTCTGCAGGCGGCATACCAGGGGGAAAGCCTTTGGCGGTCACATTGAGGTACCTTCCCAAGGAGCAGAGGGAGTCTGTGTTGGTCCAAAGTGGGCTGTCTTTGCTGATGTCCGTGAGCCCCCGGAGGTGGTGCCCGCGAGGTCCTTTGCGAGACTTGCAGTAAAGGATGGCGTGTGCGAAGTCCTCCTTGTCCCTCTCGTAGTACGCCAGAGGCGAGAGGGGTCGTCAGTGAACCAGGAGGGGTGGGCAGCGAGGTAACTCTTGCCCAAGCGCATTTGGTGGATCCTACCTGGGATAAATCTTCCCAGCCCCATAAAGGGGTGGGGCCTAAGGGGTACGGCGAAGGGGTAGTAGGGTGGAGGGGGGAACTGGGTTGCCCAGTCCCCGACGAGGGCATTTTGTAGTTGTATTTTCATCGACAGGTAGGACGGGATCCCCTCCCTCAAGGGGAGCTGTTCAGGTGGAAGAAGGTTGAGCGAGGCCACAAGGATAGGGTCCACGGGGTTGACGAACTGGAGGGTTCGGTGTGCAATCGCGTCTAGCGGGAGGTGCTTGCGTATAGGGGGGTGGGAGGAGGCTGTCTTCCAGAGGAGCGGGGCGTAAACTGACATCAAGCCTCTAGTGAACCTGCGGTAGTCTTTTGGAGCCCGGAAGGAAGAGGAGGTCGGGAAGGATGGGTGGAGCCTGGCTGTTGCCAGATTGGCTTCAGGGGGGAGGCACACTAGGCGGGCAGCAGCCAGCCTCTGACGGTGGAGGACCAACAGCAGGAGGGGGGGGAGAGCCGATTCACACGCCGAGAGGCCCACCGAGGTAGACGAAAAGCAATTAGTTACCCACCTTTGGACAGTTCTCCAAAAGACGGACATCCTGTCCAGGAGGGTAAGGTTCAGGGAGAAGAGGTCTGCTCCATAGAGGAGAATCGGGGAGATGAGGGTGGATGCCAGGCGATGGCATAGGAAGGGGGGGAGGCCTTTACCGGGCCTGGACAGTCTTTTAATCGTCGCGAAGGCCCCCTGGGCCAGNGGATGCCAGGCGATGGCATAGGAAGGGGGGGGAGGCCTTTACCGGGCCTGGACAGTCTTTTAATCGTCGCGAAGGCCCCCTGGGCCAGGGCAAGTCTCCTGGTGAAGTGCGCGGTGGTGCCTTTGGTGCACGAGGTGGACGAGGGTTCGAACCAGTACCCAAGCCACCGTATCAGTTTGGAGGGGTAGAAGAGGTGCCCGTCTACGAGGACCGGGATCGTGGGGGGCTGGACCTTCTGTGCAGGGGTTGTCCAGTGCATGAGTTCAGTCTTTGGGATCGAAAAGGACACGCCGAGTCTCCCAGCCTTTGCTTGGAGAACAGAGGTGATCCCCTGCAATCGTTGGACGTTCCGGCGGTACGAGCCTGAGGCGACCGTGACTGCGAAGTCGTCCACATAGGAGAGGATGAGACCCCGAGGGATCGAGAAGTGGAGGGTCGAGACGTAAATGACGAACAGGAGGGGGGAGATCGGGGAGCCTTGGGGCATGCCGATGGAGACTGGGGAGAAGACCTGACGGGCCCCCTGGAAGACCAGGTAGCAGGAGCGGCCGTGGAGGAAGGATCTTATCCAAGAGACCATGTATGGGTTGACTGCCTTAGTGGCGAGCCTTTCACAGAGTAGGGGGGTGGAGACATTGTCGAAGCTGCCTTTAATGTCGAGGAAGAGTGTCGAGACCTTGAGTTTGGGGCGCATAAATATTTGAACCTCGTGAGCCAGGGTCGCTGCCGCGTCAAAGGAGCTCAGGCCGGAGAGGGAGCCAGTTTGGTGGGGGGACAAGAGGCCCAAAAAGCGGGCGAAGGGCAGAGAGGGGGGTTGCCATGACCCTTTCGAGGATCTTGGAGACCGTCTCCAGTAGGACGATGATGCGGAAAGACGCCGGCGTGTCATAGGAGGGCTTACTCGGCTTGTCAGGTACTATGCTGTTGGCCATCTTTTGGGAGGTGGGTGGTGACCATACCGAATGAGGGAGCCGAGGATGGAAGTCAAAATGTTGGGATTCAAGGAGTGTACCTTCTTCTAGACAGAGTAGGGGATCTGGTCTGGACCAGGCGCTGATGATGAGGAGGAGTTCATGAGGGCCATTGCGATCTCCCCTGCCAACAACGGTGGGACATCTTTGTATTCCCTCAGGATGGCTGGGGGGTGTGAGGGCTGCTTTTCTGGGAAAAAGTGGCAGAGTAGGGCTTTGTTAATGCCCATGGGGCTGTCAGCCCCGGGTATCTGTGGGAACCTGTCTGGGGGCCTTCCAAAGGCATACCGCTTTGCGGTCCAGAGTGTCTGTGGCGTGGCTGATCTTAGGAAGTTGTTCCAGTATTCGGTTTCAGCCTTCTGTATGGCCTTGAAGTATAGTAGACGTGCTTCCTTGCACGGTTGCTTGGAGGAGGGGAGGGGGTTGCGACACGTGGACCTAACTGTCGAGTGGAAGGCAGCCCTCTGCGTGGTGAGGTTGGGAGTCCACCAGGGCTTTGACTTGTGAGAGGGCCGCTTGTCCGGAGTATGGAGCCTGAGGGGGGTACGCAGTCTGCCAATGGCCATGTCGAACCAGACAGAGAAAGAGCGGGGTGTTGGGAGAGAGGGTGGGGGGTCGATCTGCATGGACCTGATCTCCCCCTCAAGGGAGGTCCAATCTGTTTTTGTCCATGCGAGGGCCGAAGGTGGTGGGTGGGCCAGAGGTTCGGCCAGAGTAATGAGGATCAGAACGTGGTCTGAGCCGGTCGGGGGCTGGGGTATGTCCCATGATTGGAAACTGGGGCACAGAGTGGCATTGGTGAAAGATAGGTCTATTACCGAGGGGCGGAGATCACTGTCGAAGGGGAAGTAGGTGAGGGTACCAGGGGTGTTTAAGAGGGAGAAGTCCTCTTCGGCAGCCCTTTCGAAAAAGGGTGTCGAGGCACTGAGGTCTGAGATCGAAAAAAGGGGGCGAGGATCTGCCAAGGGGTGATGGATATTAAAGTCCCCGACGACCAGCGTCGTTGTGGTGGCGTGGGGGAAGGCTATCTCAGGTGAGATGGTCCGGCGAAAGGGAGAGCCATCCCAGGTCCTGTAGAGATTCACAACCCTAAACTTGGTAACAAAGGAATCAAAGAAACCAACAGACGAATGAAAGTCAATGGCCATCCAATTCCTCGCTTCCGAGAAGACCGGGAGGACCGAGAATTGTCGAGTAGAGGAAATATAGAGGTAGCAGGCCACTCTGGGCTTGCCGCCATTGGCGCAGGGGGGCAAAAAGGGTTTGAAACCAGCGAATGATGGGGGTTTGTTCCTATGCAGGGGGGGGTCTTGCAGTGCAACCAGGGTAGGGGGGGAACTCAAAAGAGAAAAAGAATTAAAGAGGGAAAGAAACACATCCCAGCTTCCCAAGCAGTTGTGTTGTAGAACGGATATGGGGTTAGGGGAGCCCGCCGCCAGCGCGGAACTCACAGGAGAGGTGCGACCAGCCATTACACACCTTCGGGTGTCTCAGGCTGGAGGAGAGGAGTGGGAGATTCCTGCCATGCAGGGTTCGGCAGGGCACCTCCTTGGGGCTTTGGGGCAGGAACGGGGGACGTGTTGGGGGGGCATCACCGCACCTAGGACGGGGTATCTCAAGAGCGAAGGGGGGCAAGAGGGATCGTGAACCAGTTGAAGGACCCTCGCCGGAGGCGTTCGTCGTGTCCATAGCTTCCTCATTCTCCAGAACAGGGGACTCCCCACGGGCAGGAGGGGGGGAAGGTCTCGATGGGCACTCTCTAGCGAATGCCGGGTGCCGACCTTTGCAGATCGCACACATCGAGGGGGAGGTTGGACAGCAGTCGACCACAGCTCTGAGGTTACCGCCCTTGGGACAGGTGGGGTTCTGGCACCTGTGGGCCTACTTTCGGTGGGAGAGGGTGCAGATTGGGCAGACTGGGTGATCAATCTTATATCTAGCTGAGTGGTATCCGTATTCCCAGCAGTTACGGCACTGAGTGAGGCTATTAGCCGAGTATGCTCTCTCGACCTTACATCGAGACGAGAAAAGGTAAGTGTTGTCCAGCATATTGGCCTCATTTTCTGGCGCAACCGTCACAACAACAGAGGTCGCTTTCTTGAGGATTCTGGAGTCCCTGTCGGGATTTAGATAATGGGTGGAGAGGATTTGAACGTTCTTGACATTCAGGATGGTGTTACTCAGGGACTGCAGGAGGTCGTCATCCTCGGGAAAGTAGGCGATAGGGAGGGAGTGTATCGCCAGCTGGACTTCGTTGGGGGCAGGGCAGAAGGGGAGCCACAGAGCGTCCCCGGTCGGGAAGGATTGATTTAGCTTGGTGGAGAGAGCATCATAGTAGGGGGCATAAGCAGTAGAGGGAACGAACGGGGAGAGGGCAAGAAGTGTCACCGCCCCTCTGTCGTTGACCCTGGCAGAGCAGGATAAGGGTAGAGCGCAGCCCGCCTCACGAAGGACTGAGGCGGCAATGTCGGAGAAAGAGGCAGCCATTCGGTCGGATTGGGAGCGTGAGAAGGAGGAAGACCTAGGGGCGAAGAAACGTCTCGCAGCAACTGGGAGGCTCCTGGGCCCTTTTGAGGGGGCCGGAGGTGCCGGACCAGACCCAACCTGGGCAGCCGTGGGGGTATTCTTCGCTCTGCTCGGCTTTCCTTTCGTTTTTCCCGCAGGGGTAGCAGCCTGGGCATAGAAGGGGGCACTGGACTGAGCCATTGCACGAGGGACAGGGTGGAACTCTGAGAGGAGGGGGTACTTTCCCTCCCCATATGTCTGGGCCTCCCAGGAGCGAAGGAATTTTGCCGCATACGCAGCCGGGTCGCTATACCATTTCTGGTCCTTTGTGCTGTTGCAGGGGATGTCTGTGTCACCACCACCCTCCTAGAGGGGGGTAAGCTCACCGGCGAGGGTTGCCGTGGGGGGGGATGTGGCGGGCTCCTTACCCTTTCGGGAAGGGGCTGCCCGAGCTGTGTTGGTGGCGGGCGTAGCAGGTATGGGGCGTTGTGGTGGGGGTTGTTGGTGGTGTGCTGGCTGAGGAAGGGGGGTGGTCAGGCGGGACACGAGGTCTCGAACCGACAGCTGAAGGGCAGAGAGTGACGCCGCTGTGGTGTTGGTCTCGCAGGGG